>QTSX02004407.1:0-217639 GCA_014839935.2 Entomophthora muscae
CTACAGTAGTTTTAAAGCTATGAAACAAGTAAAAATAACTCAGATGTAAACAAAAGTTAAAAGTAAATAAATCTATTGTAAATGAATATAAATTTATTAATTTTTATTTTGTTTAGATCTGAGTTATTTTTATTTAAATATGAAGTATTTTTGCTTATTGTAATAGCTTTTAAAACTAATGTAAAGTAAACTCCAAATAGGCTGTGATTGGAGGATACTTTGTAAAATAGACTTAGCTGTAGGGAACTCCTGGAGGACAGAATAATTTTGGCAGTTGGACCGCATTTTCTTGGGTTTGTTGTGAATCAGGGATAGACTCAGGAAGATCAAATTGAAAATGGTAAGGTGCTAAAAGGAGGTAGGGTAAAACATGTGTGAATCAAAGGTTCATAGCACTTTATTGTAAGAATGGCAATGAGCATCTTCCTGTCATCTCCTAGGTATAATTATGCTCATCTAAACTGTGAAGGCTTTTGAAAATTCTTGTAGGCCAGGTAGTAGCATTTACCAGGTTTTGGAAATCCTTGGTGTCATCCAATTTAGAAAATTCATCATTGGATGATCTGGAACAGGGAATCTCAAATTCCTTCTTTGGGACATGGTATTTGTCATTATTTGGTGGCCCTTGTTCTTGAGGAAATTTCTGTAGTACTCCATTGGAAGTGACCCAGTTATTACAGGAATATTGCTTGGGTTGATACTTCTATTAGCTAGGCAACGTGATTTCTTAGAGGGCAGGGTTTGATTGTAGAAGATGCTACACTGGTTGGTTTTGGAGGTTTCTCTGAATTTTGAATCCTTTTCTGATTTGAGCCCAAAAAAGGGATTGGTCAAACCCACAGACTGGCGGCCTGCAATGTCCCAGGGTTCATATCTTAAAATTTTGATTTTTCCTTGCTGATTAATTGCAGGAATTTTTCACTTATGACAGGTGAATGCTTGATCCAGATATTGAGTCAAGTTTTGAATTTAGATATACATCCTTAGGGATTCTCATTGTCATGAATTTTGGTATTAAGATATCTCACTATGATATGCTTAGTAATAATTTGATCCATATATGCAATATTATTAATGCTATCAATTTGGACTTAGCCAATAATCAGCCTATCAATATTATTGCACCATCACGCTCTCCATAAAAAAACTACCCTAGCAAGGCTTATTCTACTTTGATCCAATATTAAGTACTTCCAGGGATACAGCAGTTTTAGTGATTCTATTACTGGATAATAATACATTGTTCCTCTTATCAAGCTCCAAACTAGTGCCTGCCTTGTTGAGCTCATATCTCTTAAACTAGGGACCCAAATCTTATTATGAGACTTATCCAGTATCACCTGATCTCTGTAGATCCCTCACATGATATACTAGTATCAATAGAAACTTTCTTGAATATTCCTATGACTGTTCATATTGCCCTCCGTTCATCCTGAAGATGGAATGAGTGACTATAAGATCCCCTCATTTCTTTTCTTAATAAATAAGCTTTATCCATATATCTATTTTAAGTCTTCATTTAATAGTCAACCAGTCCTAGGACAACAGAATTAGGCTCTACCCTTACAGGGGATCCTGTCTCATAGGCCTTGTGTAAGCCTGAAATTACAACACACATTTGCTCATACAACTATTTCTGGGAATTCAAGTTGGCTTTCTTATTTGGCTACAGGTCACTGGGAAGTTGGATTGTGGCTCACAAGCCTGCTTAGTTGGAACATTCTGGCTGGCCAACCCTGCTTTTTGACACCCCCCAGCTGAAGGTTGGCCTCTTTTGGAGGAAGATCATCTGGGATTTTTTCAAGAGCTCAGGTGCTGTACTGGACCAGTTGCTGTTTGCTTGCAGGTATGAAAGTCTCATGTTGCTTCTGCTGGGCCTTACCAGGGAGTAACCAGTTGTGATGTAGGACCTTGTCATGTTTGCCCTTGATAAGTCCTTGTACCAGGTAAGTTTTGTTGTTGCTGCTGTTTATTTTTAGTATGATGAGGGGGCCTACTTTTATCTGCAGTTTGTTTTTGTCTGTGTTCATTACCTGTACTTCATCCCCAACTTTGTGCCTAACTTGGATAAATAAAAACATATTTTGTAATTGTTTTTCTTTCTTCTACATTTAGTCACTATTGGCTTATAGTACTTGGGGTGCTAAACAACAAGGAATTTTGTTGGGTATTTCTAACTTTGGTCCTGTAAGTGCTTGTATGATGTTTGGTTGTGTACCATATACCAGCTCAAATTGGCTCTTCCCAGTGGATCTGTTCATCCAAGTGTAAAATACAAGGATTACAGTTGCTAGTTGTTTGTACCAGTCCTCAGGTCTCCTGGTAGTGAGTTTAGCAAGGGCTTGCACTAAGCTCGTGTTTAGTTGCTCAACTTTGCCATTGGCCTGAGGGTGATATGTTGTGGTTACTGTTTGTTTGGCCCCATTTTGTGAGGTACACATTGGTGCTTTATGATGTCAATCCCTTGCCTCCATCTGTGATTCATAGTTTTGGTTTACAAAAATTGCTGAAATCTCCTTGCCAATAAAGCTTTGGACGTCATTGCTAGTATGAGTCTTTACTGCTTGTGCTACTGGCTAGCAATTAAAAAAGTCAATGGCAGTTATATATAACTTCTTTTTATATTTCCCTGACATTGGTCCAACAATTTCAGGTGCCCATACTTTGAAGGATAATAGAGAATTAATTGACAATACAGACTTTTAGGAAAAATGCTTTTTGAAAAACATTTTGCATACTTCACATTGCTTGAGGACCTCTTGTACATCCCTGTGGTGAACTAGCTATGAGCTATGACACTATTTATCCTCTTCTGTTGGCCATAATAGACTATAGGCCTTATCTGTTGTCCATAGGAGGCCATAGGCCTTACCTGTTATCCATAGAAGGCTATAAACCAAACCTGTTGGCCATAGAAGGCTTTAGGCCTTATCTGTTGGCCATAAGATGCTATAGGCATTACCTGTTGATCACAAGAGTCTATAGGCCTAATATGTCAACCATACAAAAGTATAGGTCAAAGATATTGACCAGACCATTCAAAATGTCACATCTATTGCTCAGATGAATTATAAGTGATCTGTTAAACTGTCTGTTCAATAATCTGTCCAGATTATGCCCAATTTGCCACAATTGTCTTTGGAACAACTAGTTACTAACTGAAACTGATGATCTAACTTAAAACCACTCTTTTCAGTTGTAATCTCCACATGAAACTGTAGCAACTAACTTGATTGATCATCAATATTCCATATTTTTGATAAACATTTAAGTTGGCTATCATCTCACAAATGCCTATATAATCTTCACTTGACTTATGTAATAAATTAGAGACCTTTTATTGTAAAAATATACTGTTGTTTCTCCTTCAACCTGGATAAGTTACTTGCCAACTGCCTTTGCAGAGGTGCAGACCTTGGGTCTGTACAACCATGATAGCTCCTGTAAGCTATAAACAGATGTTGAACTCGTGTTTTCAGCACTGTTAATATAGAGACACCTAGGAATCATAAGTCTGTGTATGCCACTTATCAATTCTGAATCTTCTTTTCCCCAGTATTCATTTTCTGTCCAGATTCCAACTGATTAACATACACCCATTCCTCCGCCAGCCCTTTTCCAACTCTGTTGTCTTGTTGCCAACTGACAACTGAATCCTTCCCAAAGTATATATTGTCTATCAGGTATCCAACTGACTATTATAAACCAACTCTTTATCCTGTCCTAATTCCCTGTTGCCAATCAACACCTGAACCTATTCTGCTGTTGTTAATACTATGATCTTCATATATTGACAATAGTTGAAAACTCCTCAGTTTCATGTTGGCAAGGTATATTCTGTTGTACTCCACCTTTCCTGATGCTCACATATCCAAGTACTGCTTATGTTTAACAATCTGTTAGAGCATTCACCACAATCCCAGTACAGGGTTGGCCACCAGGTCTTGTGTTTCAGAAAATTTTAGAGGTTGTTGCTTTTTTGTGTCTAAATCTTGATGGTAATAAAAGATGGTGTCAACCCTCTGGTATGTGAGGACATATTGGATGATAAACCTGTCAGTCATTTTTCAATGCAATGTTTCATACACATCTGTAATGAGTTGTCCATTCTTGATGACAGTATTTCTTGTGGTGTTGGTGGTACCTGGGGGAAATCCTTGTCCTTGGTTTTTAGTGATGAGGAGCAACTTTTGGGGAAGATTCAAGTATGAAATTAAGAAGAAGATGTTGAAACAGCTGGCTTGACTGCCAGCAAGGTTCTGAGTAAGCAGGTTTGTGACCCACAATCCAATTATCCAGTCACTTGGAGCCAGACTAGGAAGTCAACACAAATTTCCAAATCAAAAAACATGAACAAATGATGATCCCTTACAGTGGATACCTTGTTTTGGTGCTTGACTCATTACTAGGATCAAGCCACTCCCTTCATCATCCTACTGTGTGATCTACACAAGCATGTTCCTGTTATCCATGACTCACATCAACTATATAATTACTATCTCTTAATAAAGATTATTATCTAGTTTCTTAATATTCTCCCTTTATAACTCTGATAAAGCAGCACAGTTACAACAAAGAGAAGTATGTTTTATTAGATAATACTTTAGACTTATTTAGCTTGTACTGTGGCAGGATTCTAAGTTTAATCAAAGATAAGAGCAGCCATGTTCAGAATGGATTAGAGTTACTGGATACCTGGATGTGTCATGTGATATTATTTTGTTGCCATTTACAGTATTTTGAACTGTACATTGGATTGGCACCAAACTTGGCAATGACTGGATATTAAGTGTGTTGGTGATAGCCAAAATACTTGTACATCCAGATCCTTGACACCCCCATAAGGGTTTACTCTGGTACATCAGGAGGGGGCTTTGTTTTAACAGCTGCTGCCTGATGCTCCTGGAGCAGTTTACTAGTTGGAACCAGTCTGGCTGAGTGTTTTTCTTTACTAAGACAGAGACAGGTTCTGTTATATTTCTTGATAATTGGGGTTTTGGCACCTTGGAATTTCACTAGATAGGTGTTTTGGTCTGTTATGTACTTGATGATTCTTCCTGGTCCTCTGTGTACTGAGTCTAGCTACTTTCTGTTTCCAGCTAGGACCCAGACAGGGGAGTCAATGGAAAGTGGTTTCTCTGTGGAGGTGACCTTTTGGGGTTTGATCCTTTTTTATTTCTGCTATTTTAGCTTTGAGGTGTATGTGTTGTGATTTGGTACTTGCTCTACTGTGGGGGGTTTCCCCATGGGGAATCTTCACAAATGGTTGGTTATTGCGGGTAAGTATCTCTGTTTTGTACCTGTATGTTAGTTCAAACAGTGAGTAGACTGTCCCTTGTTTGGTGTGTACCTGAGATACTAATAATGTATGTTTTACATATAGTGGCCATGTGTCTCTGAATTTGCCATCTATTATTTTCTCAAGGGTTCTGATGAGACTGCTTTTTAGGCTTTCAACTCTGCTGTTGGCCTGTGGCCTTTAGGGCAAGATTGTAGAATGTTTGATATTATTTGATTTTAAGTTACTATTCACTATGTGTCCTGATAACTCTGTTGCTCCATCAATTATGATGTAGTCTGGAGTTTTGTACTCAGCTATGATTGCCTTGTTGACAAAACAGTTGCTTGTTTCTGCTTTGTGGTCTTTGGTTGCCCATCAGATAGGCCAGCGTGTTACAAAGTCAATGGCTACAATTAAGAAACGTTGTTTTTCTTTGGCTTCTGTGAAAGGTCCTACTAAGTCCAGGACTAAAACCTTAAATAATTCTGAGTCAGGTACTGAGTTGACTGTAGGTTGTGGAGCTTTGGTGCTTGAGTTTTTTAACACACTGTTTACTTCTTTAGGACGTCAATGATACCTTATTTTAGCTTAGGCAACCATAATATATCCTTTAGGGTGAGGTATAGATTATTGGCCTTTGTGTGCCTCAGTAGGTAGTGATTTCTGAGGATGGTATCAACCCTTTGTGCAAGTGGAATGTAAGAGATGTGTTTGACTTTGATGATGTGGTATAATAAGCCATTTGATACATCTAAGTATTTCTCATTTATCACTAATGTATTATGAGTTAAAAGATGTGTTGAGAGGTCTTTACCTTTGGTTCTGAACTCAGTGTATATAGGATTAGCCAGTCTGGGTCTAGGTGGTCAGAATGATCCTTTCTTGGCTGATATAGCCTATAGAGAGCATCAGCTATGACCAGCTCTGTTCCCCTTTTGTACTGGATGTCCAGTTTAAGCTTCTCAAGAAGGGACATCCATTTGGCTTGTTGCCGTACAAGTGTGCTCTGAGTTTTGAAGTAGATAAGGATTTATGGTCAGTTAGTACTTGAACGTTTAAGTGTTCTTCTAAATAAAATCTCCGTTTCTTGAATGCATGGTATATTACTAGCAATTACTCATAGTGTATAGGGTACCTCTGCTCAGTGTTAGTTATCTACTTTTGTAACATACTGGCAGGAAGTCTTACTGCCCTGGCTGGCAGATGCGTAGGACTGCGCCAATGGTGGTGTCTCTGGCATCCAACTTAAGCTTGTAGCATCTGTTGTTATTAGGGTATTTCAAGATTAGCGCTTTGATCAAAGCTTTATTTAATAGTTGAAAATTATTATCACATTCTGAAGTCCAGATGAATTTTTTGGCATTGCCCTTGGTTAAATCAGTGACTATTGTGGTTAGTTTTCCACAGTCTTTGATGTATTTCTTTAGGTAAGCTACCATTCTGAGAAATCATCTAAATTGTTTAATGGAGGTGGGGTGTTACATGTTGTTTATGACTTTTATTTTATCTGTATCTACTTTGATGCCACTTTCAGAGACAATGTGGTGCAAGAACAAGGTTTTTGTTTCAATAAATTAGCACTTGCTAGGCTTTGCGTAGAGTTTGTGCTTCACAAGTTGATTGAGTCTCTTGCAGACATGTGTGAGGTGTTCCTCTTTGGTTTTTGAGAATATGATGATATT
Source organism: Entomophthora muscae (assembly GCA_014839935.2). Taxonomy (NCBI): domain Eukaryota; kingdom Fungi; phylum Entomophthoromycota; class Entomophthoromycetes; order Entomophthorales; family Entomophthoraceae; genus Entomophthora; species Entomophthora muscae. Next base: position 6,964 of record QTSX02004407.1, read on the forward strand.
GTCAAGGTAGAACAATGTGTTTGAGAGGCCATTCAGCTCTTGTTTCATCATGGTGACAAACATTACAGGGATATGGTCATCTTAAAGTTCATTTATTCAAGTTGTCCAGACATTTCTGACTGGTGTAACGGGCCCATAGAGCCATAAAGAAATGATCAAAAGTCTCATATACAATAATAAAAAAGAAAAGGAAGAGGGGCAAGGAAACCTGCAGGGCAGGAGAAAACCTTGGGTGGAGGAGGAAGGTGTGAAGGGGAAGATTGCTTTGAGCTATATATCCCCTGCTGGGGGTAATATAACTTTTGAGAATATTTGATAGTGGATGCCATCAGTTCATATTGAATTGTATTGACCCCGGAAACACCAGGCAGAAAAAAATTGGGCCTTTGGCCCGCATTTTTTTGTTGCTTGATTCCATCTGTTGTGTGGTCAGTGTTGTGTGTGTGATTTGAAGGGGGAAGATTTGGGTTAGAACCCCATTTGGGCCCTAATGACAAGGAACATGAGTTGAACTTGGTGGAAGATCCAATTGAAATGTGCTGATCCAGAACAATCCAGGCAGAATCCCCTTGGGCCAGCTGCCCACGTTTTTTTGTTGAGCAGCCTTTACACATTTTGTATGGCTGAATCTGTGTGCTGCTATGGTTTCAGGGACAATGCCTGGGGTTGGCGCCCCCAAATGGTGGTATGTAAGCTCTAGGGCTGGTGTGTTGTGGAGTGGTAGATCAAGGGGCTAGTAACTGATCCAAATTAACCTGGGCCATCAGCCCTTTGGGCCTTCCGCCAGGATTTTTTTGTTGGAGGGCTGAGCCTGTTACAGGATGCTCCATTATGTTTGTGGCTGAAAATGGTGCGGAATTGCAAGGCTTTGCCCACATTGCAACTGGTAAATCACACATGAGTGCCAGTCTGCGGAAAATGTGGGTTTCACATTTGTTAATTGCTGGGCCACGTTTTAGAATTTCTGACCCACCTTGAGTTTTGTGGTGTTGTGTGGTATAGATTAAAGGGTCTGATGGTGTAATTTGTTGTTCAATGGGCGAAAATAAGGTGCATTTTTGCAGGCCGTGTTTATCCAAAAACTGTGGTCCTTTGGCCCGGGTTTTTTTGGTACCCAATTACTTCCATGCTTGCCTGCTGCTATGGTGAACTCTATTAATCCAGATGCAGCTTCTTATGGTCCATTATTATCTGGGAGAGTCAAGGCCATAAATTGGCCTTGCTCAAAGCATTTATTCACGCATCAGGGCCAATTAGTACTGCTTTGAGGTTGCAGGAAATCCTATTAATATCTGGGACTAGGACCAGAAGTCCTGCGGTGGAGTTTGTCCCATTGGTGGGTTTCATCAGCCACTATACATTAGTGACCCCACCAAAAGTAGGGCCACTGCTGTCATTGGCTGCTGTATCCTTGGCTTTTTTGGGTGCCCTGGACTGTTTGGGATCTCCTGCTGTGTAAGGGGATAGCTTAGTTACTGTGGCAAGTTTGGTTTGGACTATATGTCTTGGTCTTCTATTATCCTGTGCATAAGGTGCCTGCTTCTGATTGGGTATATCATGGGTTTGGGCCTGTTGCAAATTCTCTTGGGCCACCGCATTGTGGTGACTATCCAATAAAACTTGGGCCAGGTTGGCCTTTGATTCCTGCACTGCCAGTTCTGTAATTTCCATTGGTTCATCAACCACATTGTCATTAACTGACTAGGTCTCATGTGCAGGCGTTTGCATTGGATGAGGTGCCTCTTTGGGCACATTCTGTCTCCTTTATTGATTGAGGCTGAGACAAATTTTGAGCCTTTGCATGAGCCTTTTTCTGGCAGGATGTAATTGGTTTTACAACTGCATACTCAGACATGGTGCCCCAGGCCAAGGATACAAGAGCATTGGATTGGGACCCAGTTGGTTCACTATTCTTGTGCTCCTTGGGGGTGTCTTGTTCCGCAGCCTGGACTCCTGCTATGGTTGTAGGGCAAAGGGCCTCTCTGTGGCCAAGGGCTGAGCACAGCGCACAGATGGGCGGAGTTTTCTCAGGGAATACCTTGAACTTGCTAATAAGGGTGCCATACTTCTTGAGAATGGTTGTGCAACAGGGAATGGATGACAAGCTATCATCTGCAAAGGGTTTGATCATGGCCATGGCTTTTGGTGTGGTCAGGTGGCCCATGTAAGGATTCTTGAGCAGTTTAAACTACACTATTTCTTCATACTTGGCCAGCCCTTCCTTGAGCTGGGTTTCAACCTCCCCTCTTGGCATGTCTAATGGCAAGGCCTCAAAGGACATAAAGAGGGTGGTGTCTTGATTGAACCAGGTGTGGGTGGTTGGTAGGACTCTCTGGGTTTTCTTACCATTGGGGTCAGTGATCTCAAGAGTGAAGATTTCCTCAGCTGCCTGATCAGCATCTGCTTTACAGAGAAAGCCAAGATCAAAGAAGTCCTTCATTGGGCTTTGGTGAAGTGACACAGCCTTGGGGTATGCTGTAGCAACTGCTTTTGCTGCCTCCTGGAACTGAGTGGGGTTGCCTCCAAAGTTGACTCTGATCCCATGGGGCACAGGGAAATTGGGGAGGGCTCTGGTAATATCTTGGAACCAGCATTCAGAGGTCACAAAATTCATCCATCCTTCTGATGGAACAAATGGTCCCTTCTTGGTGGGTTCACCAGCTGGCCCTTGAGAGAGAGTTTCTGGCCATGGACCACCTTGGCCCAGGATCTGGAGTTGTTGGTTGCCATACCTTTCTTAGCTATAATAAAAGCCTATAGTAAACACAGAATCTTATGCGCTTTGATTGCTTTATTAATGCTTAGATTCCAAAAAGTAGAGCTAAGCTGTGAAAAAATGTGTGTCATCCCAAAGCTCATTACTCTACACTCAAAGGATCCAAATTGTGTATGGAACACAGTTTTTGGTATTTTCTTTTCTTTTACTTCTACTTGGTTGTAACCTGAGATGAGGTCAATTTTGGAGAAGAATTTGGCTCTAGAGAGTCTTGCAAACAGATCCTCTATAAATATAAGGGAATATTTATTCTTTACCATTCTTGAATTGAAGGGCTCTGTAGTCTGTTACTAGACATAGTGAGACTTCCTTTTTCTTTACAAAGAAAACTGCTGCCCCTGCAGGGATTATGATGGGTAAATGAAACCTTTAGCTAGGTTATCCTCAATATGAGTTTTGAGGGTTTGTGTCTCCATGGGGAAGAGCTGTAAAGGGGTGCAGGTTTGGGCATGGGCTTGCATTGATCAATGCTATTTCTTGCCTCCTGGTTGAGGATAAATCTGTTAGCTCTTCCTTTAATACATGAATGTATGCATTTGAGGAGTGATGCTAGATTTAGGAATTGAATATTTGCTGTTTACATGTTATCAAATTTAATGTACCTCATTACATGAAGGGTACTGTCTTTGGTTAGACATTCTGAGTTGTCTTAGTTTATGACTTGGACAAAGACTTTATCTCTCAGAATGAGGTCATTGGGTTCTTTGAGGATGTTAAAATTGACTACATTTGTTTGATGGACATGATCTTTGTTTTCCAACATACGCCGTGATTCACTTGGGTGAACCAGTCCATGCCTACTACAATGCCGTAGTTTATGTTGTCTATGATGAGTCATTTATTGATGGTTTTATGCCTTAGAGGTCAATTCTGAAGGGAGTTATTTTGCCTTTAAGTAGGACCTTTGATTTGTCTGCCATTATGGCATAATTGAAGTTGGATTTTACGGCTAGTATTTTGTACTTGGTTACAAATGGCTTGCTAAACATGGTGTGTTGTGCTCCAGAGTAAAATAAAATTTTATGTGTTTGAGATTTATAAGTGCATAGGTAGACAAAAATTTGTGAGCAATCTTTAATTTTTACATTCATAAATATTGAAGATTGTGGGACACGTGGGATGCAAGCAGCAAAGTTTATGCCTTGGTACAATTTCTTGTTGGTTTGAGGGGAGACAGGGAACTTAAGCCTGTTAACCTTCCTCTTTTCCCTGTTCCTCTTGAGACCTTTGAGTTCAGAGAATTTGGGGTCAGATTCATAGTGGATTGCTGTTTAATCATTGTTCACTTCAGCAGTGTCCTCTTTCTTGGGACGGGAGCTGTTTGCCTCTGGATGTGATTACCATTGTTTCAATTGCATTTATCTGTTTTTGTTGGAGTGTTTGGTTTTTTGGTGCTTGTTGCCATTAGAGCTCTCTCTGCAATTGCTGTTAGAGGAGTAGTTGCTGTTGTGTGCAGTATATTCCATATTTGTGTGTATTTTCAGTGTATTTGGCTTCTGCAATGATCATGGACATGGAGGTGTTAGCCTCTGGGCAGATGAGGGCAGCAACTGAGGGTTTCATTCTGTTGATGAATGAGGCTCTTGTGTGCACTTTGTAAGCTTGATCTGTGGTTTGAATTTTTCAGTGTATTTCCTCAAATTCAGTGGCTTAAGCTGTGATAGTGGTCTTCTGAGGAAGATTGCTGAGCTGTATTTCAATGTCTTGGAGGGATTTGGTGACACAGAAATTGTGTGTGATGTCCGCTTTGAACTCTTTCCAGTCAGTTGGCTGTGGCCTTGTACAGGCGCTTGCTGGCTTCCTGGACCCATTTTTTGTGGGGGATGTGGCTGGCGCGGAGTTTAGCGGCTGAGTGGTCTAGACAGTTGATGAAGCTTTCTTTGTTTTTACCAAAGAACTTGTTGATACCAATTTACTTGGTGTTGGCAACTTTGCCTGTGATAGGTGGTTGTGTATTTGTTTGTGATTGATGAGAGAAACTGTATTAAATTATTTTGGCACATGCTTTGGGCATTACCAGTCCTTCAAATACAGTGCATCCACTAGGTATATACTTGTCAATGTTGTGGGCGCAGAAGTACGTCTTCCAGGTATCCTGGGATACAGCCTGGTTGAGTATGTGAGCAAAGGTGGTTGGTTTTGTTCATTCATTTTCTTTTTCATGGGTGTGGTTAAAAACTGTAGCTACTACCAGTGATGAAGAGCGCCTTTTGGGGAAGCTTCAAATATGGAATTAAGAAAGAAGAGAAGTATATTTTATTAGGTAATACTTTTGACTTATATAGCTTTAGCTGTGGCAGAGATTTAGTTGGATTGAGCCTAGGGGTTTGTCATGTACAAGATGTGTTTGAGCCACTGGATACTTGGACAGTCATGTGATGTAACTTGGTTGCCATTTCTGGTATGTCAAACTGTATATTGAAAAGGCACCAAATCAGGTAATGTCTGGATGTTAAGTGGGTTGGCAGTAGCCAGAATTCTTGTACATCCAGATCCTTGACAATACTATATAATACTCTAAGCTCCTATCCAATAAAATATTATTCTCTTATTAATTTTCCTCTTTATCTTGTTTATTATACTTCTCAGAATTATTTGCTCAAAAGTGGTAGCACTAGTAGGTTATCAGCATCTACACATCTTAAATGACTGATTCCTCCAAATGAAAGAACCCAGAAGATGGCACTCTCCAATGGCTGGAGAAGATACAAAAAAGTCAGGACATCCCTACAGTATTCATTGTCTTCAACAATATACTTGTATCAACCAAACAGTATAACTTTCTAAGTACTCAAGTAGTCTATAACATGCCTCTAATTCCCAAAAATAAAAATATCCAACATTGTATTTTAACGCCTACACTCAGCAGAAATTGAGACCTTTTCAGGGTTACACCAGTAAAACTTTATCCTCTAGATCTACAGCGCAAAAAACAAGTCCACATAAGTAGGCTACCCTGAAGACTCTGGGCCAGCAAATTTTCCCTCTGTGTCACAGGAAACGCCTCTTGTTTTGTAAGTGAGTGGCTCAACCAACACCCTGACCAAAATGAAAACTGGGATATGTTCAAAACCGCCTTCCTCAAAAAGTTTGCTATAAGGATTCTTATGTGGTAATCTTGACAGAACTTTGAACCTTCAAATGACAGGAACAATTAAGGACTATATTGCAGTGTATGAAGGCTTACGCAAACAAGCTTACAGCACCATTAACTTTGACAAGCCCAGACCTCAATTGGGCTTGTATAACGGCCTCCCCACACATATCAGATATCAATTTGACATGACCTGCTTTTTGAGCAACTTGGGTTATTGCTGGTATGTTTAAAGTTACAGATAGATATTAGCCTTGCCAATGTACTCAACCTAATCCATGCAAGAGCACTACAGACAACAATAGAATATAATTTTAAGATAATTACGTTTATTGAACCTAGAGTACAATCTAGCCAGCAGCTGCAATCTATCCAGGTGAAACTAAGAACTTGTTGCCATCCTTTCATGTGTCTGTATCAATATATACTGCAACAACCCTTGTTCTTGTCCTTTCAGAAAGTTCTCAGTGGCTACCTTCACAATAGGTCCATCTTTGCTGGCTGTGTCTATCCTGATTGTCTGTCCTTGGCACATTTGCTGTACTGGCCTTAGCAAGGCGTACATGGCACTTCAGCTACAGCCTACATTTTCTTGTGCTAGCCTACTTTCAATTATTGATTGGCTGTATCTTATGTGCTTCTTATGGCGCTGGGAAACTACGCTGTATTTATTTGACACTTAGAAATGGTCCCCAATCTGTCATCCTACATTGGAAGGTAGAATTCCAGTAGTTCATTTCTATGGCTTAATCAGTGATCCTTTTCCAGCTGAAAAGCCTTCTGTTTATTAATGCAACAGGTCAAATTTATGATTATCTGCTGTATAATAGCAGACTCAATCCAATATTGACCCGTGAATTATCTGCCGTGTAATGCTGACCCAAACCAATGAGAAACCAATTATATGCTGTGTAGTGCTGATCCAAACTCGGTATTTTCTTACCATTCAAACATCAATTGTTTGATATGATCATGTACGCCCTTCAGACTGGGTAGGACTGAGTTCATACAACGTCCAGTATGATGGGTTGAGAGACAAACAATTGATGATCTTATGATTATGCGTCGTGCAATCAATGATAATAACTATAGCGGCAAGTGTTTATACAGTGTACAATAGCTATATTAATTATAGTAAACTAGTGATTATATGGTGTATAATTACTACACGTATAGTAATGATAATCAAAGGTTAATATGGCATTTAAAGTTTTATCTATAAATAATGAACTAACAATTACACAGCATATAACTGTCATATCAACTATATTAAACCATTGAATGTACAGTGTATAATTACTGCACTTAATAGAATATTAACCTAGTGATAATATGGCGTGTAACTGATAAAGATCAGCGTGCAATGATTAGCCTAATCATTTGTGGTCAATCAGCCTAATCTCACACCATTGCAAGAACATTGGAGACGTATTCTTGGAAGGAAAATGTGCAGCTCAAAATCTGACAATCTACATGCAACAAACAAGAAAAGAAAGCCCCACGGCAAAGAAGGATCCTTGCCCTACCAAGCAGAATAACCAAAGCAATAACACCCATCCTTCAAAGTGAATTACACTGCTCATGTCAGGATTGACAATTCATTACCCCAGGAAGCCCGGGCCCAAGGGTGGGATTCAAACCCCAAAACTACATTCCTGCAGGCCGCTGGGCTCATGGACCAAGGGCCAGCCAGCCCGCGTTTTTTTGGGATTGAGCCCCTGCAAGCTGAGGCTCCTGCTAAGTCCCAAAGCCAGAATACCTGCACCAGCTTGACTATGGTGGCGCCCAAAGAGGAGCCTCTTGAATTGCCTAATAGAAGCAGAGATAGCGCCTCTGTGAATTTCATGAGTTTGAAGTCCTCTCAAGTAACCAATCAAACCCTACTGCCAAAGATAAATCCGGTCTTTGGGCCCAACCCCGTGACCACAGCAAGGAATCAAGAAAATTGAGTGATTAAATTGGACGTTCTGACCAATGAGAGAACACCCAGCTGAGGTGCCATTTTGCCGCTCCCCACCCGGGCCCTCTGGCTGCCCGCCTGCACTCTTCCCAATATTTTGATAAAGCCCTGATGGAAAATACTAAGTTTGGAGGTGGAATGCTATATATACCTATAGATTCTGCACTCAAACCTTATTGTCATTTTTAAATAAATGTTGTTACTTTGGCTCTTACAGCTATTGCTGTATTTTGTATTTGCCGTCTATCAATTCAGTTCAAGATCTCCTGGCCCTTGTGCCCCACTGCCCGCAGTTTTCTGTCCATCTGGTGCACCCTTTGGGCCAGTTCACTTCACTGATTATCCCTTGAAGCCCAAATATAAGGATTATACACCAGAGAAAATCCTTGAACTTGACCTGCTAGCCTGCATCCAATCTGCTATTAGATACAATTGCCAAGGCCTGTGGATATTCTCCACCCCAAAACTATTTAGAGGAAAATTCAATTATCTCCTGGCCTACAATATCTATAAGGAACCGCCTGTAACACCCAAACTGATGCCAGCCTCTTCACCCAACCTTCCAACCAACCATACCAGCAAGCTTTTCAGAATAGTGTACATCACCCTCACAGGGGTGGTGGACACCATTGTACCGGCCTCCGGCCCGTGGTCTTGGGTAGGGAAGTCTGCTTCCTACCCTCTAAAGTTAGCTCCTCTCTTGTGGTGGGCCCTGCCCGCAAAAACCCCGGCCCAAGTTACCACCGGAAACAGTGGGTCAGCCGCCCAAGACTGGGTCCCTTACAGCTCAAACCAACCATGAAAGCACAGAAGACATAACAAGGAAGGGAAAAGCTCAGGAGAGTGCTTAGGCAAGCCGCCCTCCCCCACTCTACAAGACTTGTATAGGGACTAAGACGTGGACTCAATCACCATGATCCAAGTACCCTCCACCAATCCTCTACTGTTTGCCACCCAAACTGGAAATAAAGTCCTCTCTTATCCTTTCCATCTTTGCAGATATCAAGGCACAGCACTTTAGACACTGGAGCAGACCAATCCCTTGTTGAAAAAAAATTGCCAACCTCATAAAACTACCTACAGTCTGAAGTAACATCAAAAGAGTTATCATGACAGACAACAGAAGCACACCAGTCACCAAGGAAGCAAACCCTTTCTGCTCTCAAATTGGAGGCATGCAGACTAAGCTCAGTGGCCCCATCATTTCATTCCCAAGTACAATTTTGTACTTGATCTGAATTAGATGAGAAATATCAAACCTCATACTGACTGGGATAGTGCTACCCTCATCATAAAAAAGGCAAGATGAACCACCATGTATATCTAACTCATCTTGATGCACTTATGAGAGATCATGTATTTGTGAAAATTATGGAAACATAAGAGGAAAAGGACCCCTGCAAAATCAATTGGAACCCCTTCATGTATGAGGTTATCCACTTAAAAAGTACCAAAATCAGACATGAGAGAAACCCAATCCAAGCATAACTGACCATTGAATTCCCTTCTGTCTTCCAAGAAACTTTACCAGGGTTATCACCTGACCGAGGCATACAACAAAAAATCAAACTCAAGGGAAGTCTACCAAAGGCATACCTCATATACTTTCTAATGCCACAAGAAGATGACGCCCTAAAAGCTTACCTTGACTAAGCCCTTGAGAAAGGTCTCATTTGACTCTCAAAATCACCTTTTGGTGCCGCTGTCTTCTTTGTAGCAAAAAAAGACGGTGAACTCCACCTAGTCACAGACTACAGAGCACTCAATAAGGTCACAATTAAGAACAGGTATCCCCTGCCCCTGATTGATGACCTTTTTGATGCCCTGGGGGTCCCAATTTTTCACAAAATTTCCTTGACAGCAGGATATCACCAAATTTGTGTAAAACCAGAGGGCATACCTAAAACTGCATTCAAAACCAATTATGAATCTTTTGAATGTAACGTCCTTAGTTTTGGCATGACAAACGCTTCCAGTACCTTTGTGACCTTCATGAACAAAGTCTTCAAGGAAAAAAAATTAGAAAGAGAGCAATCATCTATTTAGACAACATAATCATATACAGTCCAACCTTAGAACAACACTGGAAATATCTTTGCCTTGTCCTCCACACCCTTTAAGATAATCAACTCATTGCCAAACCTCAAAATGCAACTTCTTGTCTGAACTCCCATTCCTTGGTCATATTATCAGTAAGGACAGCATAAAACAGACCCAGAAAAGATACAAGCCATAACCAATATGCCAGTACTGCAAAATAAGAGTGAGCTCTGTACATTCTTAGGCATGGTAGCCTACGCTAGGAGATTCATCCCTGACTGGGGGTCTTGACTGCTCCCTTATCTATAATCACAGGAAAGAAAGCAAAATTTGTATGGACACCATTGTGATATCAACACTTTTGTTAGTTAAAAGAACGTATGGTCACTGCCCCTATTCTGCAATATCTAAATCATGAAGGAATATACAAACTAGAAATTGATACCTCTAATTATGCAATAAGAGGAGTACTCCAAATTCAAACTTCAAAAAAAGATCTTTTCCCTGTAGCATATGAATCAAGAAAGCTTATGGTGAACAAAGATATCCAATGTATGACAAAGAACTGATATCTATTGTCCACTCTCTAATGAAGTGACAATGCTATCTGAAAGGTGCACAGATATTCAAAGTGCTAACTGACCACAATTCATTGGTATTATTTAAGACTTGACAACACCTATCTAGACAACAAGCTGAATTGATGAGCCTCATATAGAGGTATCTTATGATAATTGAGTATAAACCAGACAAGAAAATGCTTACTGAAGATGCCCTGTCAAGGCTATACAGTAAACATGCCCTGTGCGCTGATGGGGACCCTGATTGACCCATGTTAATCATGAGGAATCTCCAAGAAGGGTTCACACCTGGCACACCAATGAACATCCAAGAGAAATTCCTTAAGAACAAACATCTGTTCAAAGCCATATATGGTACTCTACATTGCATACTACCAAGTGGCAACACTGTACCCTACTTTCTGCCAATACAAAAGATTGACGCCATCCTTTGATATCACAAAGATCTGGAACACACCCATAGTAGTGATCTCTGAAAATACCTCAAGACACGCTACTAGTGGCCCATCATGCTGAACAACGTCAAGGAAGTGCTGGACCAATGCAAAGTATGTGAAAAGTACGCTTGCTCCAAGGCATCCCCAAGTCAGTTATACCATTATCAATCACACAAATGTTCAAAGTGTGGTTGCAGATATTGTGGGACCAATGTCTGGCAACAACAAAGGCAAAAATTACATTACACAGCTATTGACTATACAACCAGGTGGCCTGTAGCACAAGCTACAAAAGAGCATAAAGGAAATGATGTAAGACAAAAATCATTTGCAAAGAAATCATAGCTAAGTTTGGGAAACCCGACCTCTTAATCACAGATGGAGGACCAAACTTAAAGCTATTGACACCAACATCTAACTCACTAAAAATGGTGTATATTACACCATTACCAGCCCCTATTACCCACAAGAAAACAGGAGATTTGAAAGACTAAATGGTTTGCTTGTTAAAGATCTCAGTAAACTTTCTGTCAACAACCCAAAGCTTTGGGCTGACATGCTCCCAACAGCACTTATGATGTGCAGATCACAGGTGAACCACAAGAAAGGCAAAAGTCAGTATGAAGTTGTCTATGGGTATAATCTGCCATTGTTAGTACTAAGTTAGGACCACAATTACCTATGCCCAATAAAGTACCAGACAACAATGATCTTGACGTACATTACACCAGAATAAACCAGGAAGACAAGGAAAATAAAATGGTTGAGAGAGAAGAAATCCCACTACAACAAGAACACTTTCAAGTCTGGGACAAGATCTGGTTGCTAACCACAACATGCACAAGTTAGATCCAGGATTACAAGGACCAGGCATCTTCATGGAAGTCAACTATAATAACACCTACCTTATCAAAGGGATTAGCTCTTGAACAGAGCTCAAGTGTATGCACTATGACCGCTTCTGCCTATTTAAAGCAAGAACAGCTTAATTGAATTCCCAACTTCCTGTTCCCAATGCCAAACTAGATCAGTACCAAGCCCGTATCCCCAGCACTCTTAAAAAAATTCATAAGGTTCCACCTTCCAAAACCCCAGGGGAGATGTTGTAACATCCTCAATTACTCCCTCTTGGGAAAGTAATTCCCTGAGTAACTCCCCAAATGATTCCCTGACTAATCATTAAGTTGGTTGCACTCTTAACAATTGTACATCTATTACATGGATTAAAAATTTCAAGTCCTAAGCAGAACACTACTTGGACAAGCCTCATGACTACCATGCCGTACATAACCAATATGTGACTTTTCATGATACTATATAATACTTTAAGCTCATACCCAATAAAATATAGTTCTCTTCTTAATTTCCCCTTTACCTTGTTTATTATACTTCTAAGAGGTAAAACCTGATAACTATGATGATTTTAAAGCTTTTTGATCATTTACATATTTTTAAAATTAAAATTAAACTATTCTTAAAATTTTAACTTTGGGTCTCAGATGTTAAATTGAAGAGACTTCTTTGCTTGGATTTCTGCACCTTCATGTTGTCCCCTCTATCTAAAAGAGTAAATGATTTCATAACTGTGTTTTATTGGCAGAGCTACACAGGAAATAATTGGAGACTAAATAATGCCTTTATTGGAGTATGGTAGACTATATAATTGCAGTGAATTGTTTTAAAAGCAGCAAAGATTATGCTGATTGATCCTCTGGATAAGAAGGGGGTGGCTTGATCTCACTAATGAGTGAAGCACTAAATCAAGTTGCTACTGGATTAAGATTGTTATAGGCTGCTGTTTCCTCGTTTAGTAATTCTAGTTGACTTCTGCATTTGGATTTGCATGCCAGGGAAGCAAAGTCAAGTGGTGCAGGGTCTTTTGTATGGAACCTTACAGGGCTTGACCTGTGGTTTTGACAATAATATCTATTTTAATCCCCATTTGAAATCAAACGGTATTTGATTCTCATCAATTCTGGCACTTTGACATTGGGCTTTTGATTTTAGCTATAGTAAAACATTTTAACTTAAAGAATAAGTATATAGAGATAAGAAAATCAATTTATTTGGAGATTTTGATCTCTGCACTTTAATTTTTGGCACTTGCCCCTTTGAGATGGGGTACCAAAAAATTAGTACTCCTCTTCAAACTTGGGACCCTTCTTGTGATGAATCAACCCAACTGGAATTCCATTGTCGTATAGTGGGTATTTTAGATATTGCTGGGTTTCAAAGGAGTACCATTTCCTTGCTAGAAGAGAAGCCCAGTACTCCTGCTGGAACTCAAGATGGTACTCAGAGGGCCCATAAAACCTAAAGACAAACGAAACCGAATTTTGCATGCGTTCAATTCGGACGCCTATTTGCCGAAGCTGTAACAAACTCTTCTCGTTGTGGGATTGCTTGGTGTAATTGACGCGGTAGCCAGTGGAATCCCATACACCGTTTATTTCGCATTTTTCGCCGGTATAGCAGGACAAAGGATGTGATATATTAGTGGGCTTGGACCACATATAACCCCACTTAGAAGCCAAGCCAATACCAACGTCTTCTACAGGACGTTGTACTATTGCCAAGTTTTTGAAAACGGTTGCCCTCTCAAGATGCCAGTGCGTGTAGTCATCGATCACCGACCAGAAGCAAGCAGCAGGCAATGTAATCGATGTATTCCATGAGACCCAGCCACTTCCTGCTACTGTTAATCCTTGCATGACTCATTATTTACTGATGCCCCTTTTTATTCCATAGCATGGATCCTGTCTTCACAGACAACATTTCATTCTGCACATTGTGAGGATATTATTCGATTGGGTAAGCTTTGAGTATTTATGTTTAATCTAATTGTTAATCTTTATAAAAACAGGGAGTACTTCTTGGGTTTTCATCCAGAGTTTCATTCCAGTGGAAGCGTTGGAATTTCAGTAACAACTTCATCTTATCTGATTCTCACAAAATGCTCCAAATGATGTAATAAATTGAATTACTTCCTATTTAGTCATAAAAGTATATATTGCGATACTTATTTAATACTGATAAGAGAACTCAACCATGCAAAGAAACTTTACCGAGGCTCCCTATTTAAGTTACAACAAATATAAACGATTGGAAAAGTCACTTTTTGGATTTATGCAATTTAAAACAGCTGCCAAGGCTGTACATCTTTTACCATGACCGTTTAAATTTATATTAATTGATTTCGTCATTATGATTTAGATTTTGTAAACTTAATAGTTCCAGAAAACTTGTAGAGTGCTTTTTATATTTTTCATCAATTTAGCTAGCCTAATAAACATCAATTTATTAAAAAATAATAAAAGTTTACACAATAACCCGAATTTCAAAATGCCATCTTTAACATTTACTAGGGGTTGGCCTGCCCAAGGACAGATATATAATTGAATCTGATATATAGTTCAATATATTTTATTGCATTTTAGCTTGGAGTTGTTTAACACCATTTGAATTAAAAATATTTAGATAGGCTTTCTTAAAATTTAGCTCAATTTTTATTTATTTAAAATAAAATTTCATATTTCATGTACAAATAAAAATAAGATATAAATCTAAATAAGTGTAGCATTACTATTAAGTTTATTAAAGCTAAAATAAATATTATAATTTTGACATTTGATTCTCTAAATTCCTTCAATATGTAGAGGTGATATGTAGCTTTATCATAAGCTATTGAACATTAAGATTAGCTTAGTATTCACAAAGCATGTTGTTTTTAATTTTTATTATATATTAAGGGTTAATTTATATGTACAGTAGTTTTACAACCTGTTGAGATAAACAAAAATGGTTCATATTTTAAACAAGATCAGTTCAGTCCAAAACAAAAGCTGACCAGTTCTATTTGAAGGTCAATAAATTCAACAGAGGTACATTTATCTAGGTCCAGATTACAAAATAGTCAACCTTGCAAATAGAAAACAAATATACAATACCAAGACAACCAAAATAATACATATTCAAAAACTGAACAATTCACATCCCAGAGAACTCTAATTCAACTTGTTATCAGTCATGTAACAAAAAGGCTACAATCAGATAATAAAATAGAGCCAGCTGAAAAATTGATATTCCCAAACATGAAACAACTCATTTTTTGTCAATAAACATTGTTTTAATGGCTGTCAGAACATCACAGACTGTGGTATTTTATCATCTGCTAGATGATATTCTAAGTCTTCTAACATTAAGAAAGTACAGAGAACCTGTGACTTTGGCATAACCTACAGCCCAGAATATTTTTTGTCATCATAAGTAGCAAGTCTGACAGTGCCCAAGGCTTGAAGGACTTGGGACGGTTCTTCCTACTTTTGGATATAGGTTCATAGTTGTTGTCTCTATATTTTACTATAGATAATTATATTGTATGACAACAGTATTATCTTTTGCTCTACTAATATAGCCTAAGGGAGGGTAACATTAAGGAAATAGGACTTGGATCAATCATCAAGTCAGTGTGTAATCATCAGACTTTTATTCTAATGGACTGGCTTTAAGGTGGCCCACATGTCCGTAATTTTCCAAGTTAGCTTACAACGCTAAGTAGAGACTGAAGTAGCATTAGGGTGACGTGGTAAGAGGCCCATCCTTTTTGGGGTGGTTTTGATGAAAGCTTGCTTGAAAGCTTCCACAGATAAGTATCCTTTAGGACTCTGTACAACTATCCTTCAACCTGAGCAGAGTAGCTGTCTATCTGGGCCACTTCCAGGGCTAGCTATCCAGTGGTTAGCTACTAGTTTGGGAGATGAGTATTTTATTAATCAGAGCTACTCTAATACAATATGCTCAGAGCCTTTTATCATAGAGTGTTTGGCCTGACAGCCTAGTCCATGTTGGACTCTGCTAGACATAGTTCAGATGTTGGTTCTTATGACGGCCCTCTTGTTCTAGGATATAATTAAAGTTTAGAATAGTAATTATTATGAGGCATATATTGAGGTGCTGGCAGATGGGAACTAATTAATGAGCAGTAATTGCATGTTCTGTTCATTAATTACAATGCATGAGTTTGTTGATGTCAGGATATTATTTTATCATTGGTTCATTGATTCCACAAACCTGTGGCCCACATTATTTTATTAAAACCATTTCTAAGAGCAATTAACTGCTGGTCTGCGTTAATTGATTGAATCTGTTAATTAGTCAATATCCAGAAATCTTGACTATGACTCAAATTAGAAAAAGTGTCTTTTAAGCATGATTTCACCAAAATCTATTCCAGAAATGTGCTTTTATTTTATTCTATGCACTTCTAAATTTGGTTGCTTGGTTTGAGAGAGTATCTTAAATAGGAGTATAATTTTAAATATAATAAATACTCTTGTAATATTCACATTCCTATTTTAATAGAATTTTCATTGCTTTTTAGTCTAAATGGGCTATAATAGCAGCAATAACTTTGATATTATGGAGGAGTAGTACCAGGAGCAACTTCAAGCCCAGGTTTTTGAGGCAACTGTGGTGAAATCAAATTCCTGGTAGTTGAAAATGTGCTAACTAATAGGGTGTTGACTACCAGATAAGTAAATCCATTTGTTTTTTTTCTTAATAAGTTTAAGTTAATTTTACTGGGGATTCAGGGTGCAATATACTATCTCAAAAACGCCATCTTAAAATATGTTATCCCAAAATTTTCTAATAGAGTTAGGACTTACTATAGCAAAATTAAAAAAAGTTTAATAAAAATTGTTAAATAGCTATTTTTTACATATCAGTTGCAATACAGCATCTCAAAAAACAGCATCACAAAAATGCTACCACAAAAATAAAATTAAAAGGATGCTATCCAAATAAGGTTCTTCAAGTATGAAATCACTTAGAAAATAATCTTTTCAGGAAATCCTGATTCATTAGGATTGACTGATCTATGTCCCTGTTACTGAAGCTGTGTTGATTTTGGATGCAACACAGCCAAAGTGACACAGTATTCTGGAATACGGAGGAACTATAATAAGGTTGATATAGTTTCCAACTCAGAAGACACCTGAGACATTCCGGGTCTCAGGTCACAGGCCAATCCAGAAGCTTCTATAATTAGATGCTAATGATTCCAGATTCCAAATAGGGACACAGACCCAACCCAGAGACAGATCAGGAAATTACAACATCCTGTTTCACCGAGAGTTGAGACAGAAGACCGCCCATGCAAACATTGCGCATTACACCAAGCACAAGGGCAGGTTGACCAAATTGGGTGTCAACTTAGTTGCCGTAACTAAGTCAAGGAATATCTGGGCTGAAGAGGAGATATCAGCAGCCTAGAATATTACCTCATCCCAAAACTATTATTTGGGTTTTGGGATCCAACTCTGGGGGATGAAACTAGTAGCTTGGGGATGATAGGCTAGCTAGTAAGAGTTGTCCGCAGCCAGACGCCAGTTTGGCTGCTAGCTGTCAACTATAAAGGGGCCTTCCAAGATCACTTGGAAGGCAGACAAATTAACACCCATCTACATCCCTACTAGTCTGAATAGTAGTGGTGTCAAAGTACAATAAGAGCAAATTATTGATACTTGCAAACTTCTGCCAAACCACCACAGATGGTGTTGCGGCTTCAAAGGACCACATGGCTTCCATTCTAATCAGATCAACTAACAACAGAACACAGCCCATTGTCATACATACCTACACCAATAGAAGCACATCTGTCTTCATAAAGATACCCCATCCCAATATGATTAACTCACCTAATAAAAACAATCACTCTTCTTCTTCAAGAACCAGAAATCTTGACAGTGGTGCTCACTACAAAAACGAGCTTCCATTGGTGTCAAGTCAAGGTGCTGCCTTGCCTCCGCTGACCCCCGGCTTTGTTAATAAGTACGGGGGGATACATGGAGACCAGCAATACCGAGTTTGACCACTCCTTCTGCTTAGAGCTGACTCCATACAAAGCACCCATGCTTCCGCTGGAAATGATCCAGCTCAACATTACTGGGACTGCTGTTGCCATGGGTCAACAACAGTATGACATAGAGGAGGTGTGTGCTGTTTTGTAAGCATTGCAACATGGTAGACGTAACCTCACTGATCCTCAGGATGACGCTGAGTTTAACTTGTTCCAGATCAATGGGACTACCAATAACCTGAGTAACAACTTCCACAGATATCAGGATGTCATTTGCACCCAGCTGGGTCAGCTTCTCCAATTGGACCAAAGCAGGGTTCAGGAAGTGCTCACATATTTTGTGCATTCAGCAATCAAGCATCTGCAACAACTGGTTGCCAGACAGGAGCTGGAGTTGAACGAGCTCAACTGCTTTTGCTCCAAGCTACAGGCAGCTAACCATAATTTGGTCAGTTGACTGAACGTCAGCTTCACAACTGTACAGACCGTTTTGGTGAACCTTTGCAACTCCACAGCCTTTGCCCATGGCAGGGTAGACAAGATAGTCAACCAATTCAATAACCAGGTTGATCAGCTTGTGGGCGGTATCCTGGATACTTGAGGGCTAAGCACACAATGGGTTGCCAATGTAACAAACCATTGTGTAACACTAAGCTGCCATGTACAGACGCTGGCCAGCAACCAAGATCATGTAGATCTTGCTACCCAGCAGGAAGAATTGCACCAGTCAATTAGGGACAACTGTAGCAAGCAAGACGTGCGCCACTCTGAGGTAGTCAACTATATCAACAGGACTGTGGAGATGGTCAACAAAATGAAGACCACCAGCCATAGCCATCACACTGTTTGCAAAGAACAGGAGGACCATCAGTGCTGCCTAAATCACGCAGAGTACGCTGAGGATCAACAAAAGCTATGGGACGCAGTAAAGGATACACAAAGTTTAACATCTGAGCTGTATGAAGACATAGCAGAGCTTCACTGTAATCTTGCCGCCGCTGAGTTCCAGACCAAGGAGCTGTCAAACCGCCAGGATCTATTAGCCAGTATGGTCTTGACAGCAGAGGGCAACTACAGCTCCCTACTAGAGCAAGTACAAAGAAATAAGACTTCACGTAAGGAATTTAAAGCTAACGTGCTAGCTAGCTGGCTAGATTGGAAAGTCTAGCCTCCTCGGGAAGTAGTACATCTTCAGGCAGAAGAGTGTTGCCCGTACCAGCATCAAGCCCAGAAAAGCGGAGAACCTCTTCTTCTCATGACTTCTTTGACCTCTCTCCAGACAGCGGGAGCAATGAATCAGGTGACACCCTCAGAGTTCCTAGAGGAGTAGCAGCCTTGCCCCCCCTCACTCCCTTGTCAGTGCCGCATGCCAATAACACTCACGCCACTAGAAAGGACAATACAGAATCAACTGTCCCTGACCACAAGTTTAAACCGCTCAACCTGCCAAAGTTCAACAAAAATGGGAACATTTAAACTTTCATCCGCCTCTTTGAAATGTCTATGAGAGGCGCAAGTGATCATATGAAGGCCATCACCCTCATAAACACTCTAGATCCCACCTGTGTGGACGTCATCATGCCCTGCCTGCCACTAGACAGTTGGACTTTTGAAGATGCACGCCAGGCCATTATAGAGGAATTTGGTAGCAAGACCAGATTGCAAGCTTGAAAGGCAGAGTTCAGCAACACCTTGTTCAAAAAATACGAGTCTGTGCAAGACTTTGCCGACTGCTTCTATCATGAAGCACAAGTTCTTCTAGGTGCTGGGGTCCTTTCTGAGTTGGACTGCAGAATCACCATGGGCTGTGCACTGCAACCATACCGGGAATTAGCCAATGCCATGTTCCCCGTATTGGATCAATCCAGCTCAACCCAACAGATCACCAGTTACTTGAGCCGCCTTGGGGCCCAATTTGGAGCTCCAAATAAAGGACAGAATAATTGCTTGTCTACCCCCACCAAGGACAAACCCCGCAGACCCAAGCCTGACAAAGCCGCTCCCAACTTCAATGGTAAATTGGGAAGTGACTACAAGGCAAAGGATCCACCAGGCCCTTGCCACAAGTGTGGTAAAAGAGGACACTGGGCCAGCGTTGGCAAGGGGAAAGGACGTGAGTCCTCAGTAAATGTGGTGGTCAACCAAAAGCAAGATGACCAGGGAAAAGTCAAGGCGGGCCAGTAGAGGAATATACAGAGTCCGCCACTTCCCCAATTCCAAAGGAACCAGACTGCCATTCTCCAGAGGTAGCCAGGTCCACTACAGCCCCTCCTGAGACAATAGCCCAAGAGGCATCAATATTTGATCCACCTTTGGCCAATCAGATGTCCCACTTTTCCCCCAAACAGGAGTTCAAAGAGGATCCTCTACACATGCTTGTGTCAGATGACCTTTACGCTATTCCTGCAAGAGGTAGGGGACGCCCAAGGAAGGTTGCACCAAACGCTGTAGAGACAGTTTCCAAACCATATGCGGCTCAAGTACAAGAAACTTGCCTTGCTTCAGAACCCAGCGTAGCCAGCAACCTGCCTTCCTTGAAAGGAGTCCAATTCTCCCTCCCCATTGATACCATTGAGGCCAACTTCCCCAAGATTGGTCAAAGTCTCAAACAGTACTTTAATACTCTGGCACCCTTGGGTGTACACTTATTAAATCTACACTCTGAACTCTACTCTGAATGTACATATACAGATATCTCTGTTAATAAAGTCAAGGTGCGCGCCATAATAGATAGCAGCGCCCCTATTAATATTGTGTCAACCCGCCTTGTCAGGAAGCTAGGTATTGCTCCTGACATTGCGCACACCAGAGTATATGGTACTGCCGGTAAACACACCACCACGTCAGAAGGAGCTTACAGTGCTCTGCCAATGCGCTTTGGTTCCATTGCCGTGTCCTCTCCTGCTGTGGTCCTGCCCAGCAAAAATTAAGATGTGCTCATAGGTACTGCATTCCTACGTAAATACGGGGTCAAATTGGACATGAAGGACAACACTCTGAAAATCCTGCGCCAGACCATCCCACTGTACTACACGCAGGACGCAAAACCACCAGCTAAGGTAAAACCTAGCATCAATCTGGCATACAAGAACGGCGTGGTGGCAGTTCCCTACACCTGTACAGGGAAAAAGGGAAAGTGGCTGCCAACCCAAATCAAGGAGCACAAAGGAATTCTGCTCCGCTTGAGATCAACTCTTACACTTGGATCTGGCCAACAGCAGGTTGTCAACACGGGTTTAACCTTGGATATCCCCGCAGGATTATATGGTGAAGTTCATCAGCCTTGGGGACATTCAAGATTCAAACCGTGTATTGCCCCTGGGATAATCATTCCTGGCCATGGCAAAATTCACGTCCTACTGGCCAACCTTCAAGGGCATGACATCCACATCAAGAAGAACCAGGTTGTAGGATTTGTTCACCTTCTACCAGTTGAAGAACTGGACAGCTTCAAATGTATTGGAGACCTGTCTGAAATGGGTCTCCCTGATCAAGTTGAAGCCGCCGCTTATGTGACCACTCCATTGGCTGATTTATCTTCCCTCAATGACACGGAACGGGAACAAGCCAGCGCCCTCTTTGAAAAATATTGTTGCATATTTGCGGAAGACAACTTTGATCTGGGGTGCGCCAATGAGGTCACTCATCACATTGACACGGGGGATAACAAGCCTGTCTGCCTTTGGCCAATTTGGTGCTCAAAGGCCAGTGAAGAGACTGTGAGCAATGAAATCCAGCAACTTCTAGACAGAGGCATGTTGATCCCATCCAAGAGTCCCTGGGCGTTGCCCATCCTGATAGTAAAAAAGAAGGATGGGAGTAATTGGGTAGTAATAGACTACCGACGCCTGAACTTGATAACCAAGAAGGACTTGTACCTGCTGCCCAGGATTGACAACACACTGGATTGACTTGGAGGGGCCAAGTACTTCTCAGCCATGGACCTCATATCAGGGTACTGGCAAATTGAGCTCCCACCCAAGGAACAAGAGAAGTGCGCCATAATTACTTCACAGGGCCTTTTCCAGCCAACCCAAATGCCACAAGGGTTGTGCAATGCGCCTGCCACCTTCCAGCGGGCCATGGACACCATACTGGGTGATCTCAAGCTCTCCTGCGTCCTAGTTTACTTGGACAATATCAATGTGTTCTCAAAAACCTTCACTGAACACCTTGAGCATTTGGAGGCCGTCTTCAAGAGATTGGCGGACGCCAATTTGAAGATCAAACCCCAAAAATGTCAATTCTTCAAGGATCAGTTGGAGTACCTTGGATTTGTGGTTGATACATCAGGACTCTGCCCTCAGCTGGCTAAAGTGGAGGCAATCACCAAGATGAAGCGGCCCAAAAGCAAACGTGATATCCAGGTCTTCCTGGGGATGGTAGGCTACTACCGTTGCTTTATCCCCAACTTTGCCTGTACTGGCAAACCTCTGTTTCATCTACTGAAGAACAGGGTCCCCTTCCTATGGACAACAGCCTGCCAAGACGCTTTTGACGCCCTCCGCACTAGCCTGTCCTCCAGTCCAGTATTGATGTATCCAGACTTCAGCAAACCTTTTGTTGTACATACAGATGCCTCCTTATTGGCTTTAGGAGCCGTCCTTTCTCAATTGGACAACACAGGGGCTGAACACCCAGTGGCCTATGCTAGCCGCTCTCTGAATGTACATGAGCGCAACTACACAGTCACTGAAAGGGAATGCCTTGCCGTAATATACGCCTACAAGCAATTTAGAGTATACTTGCATGGGGTACACTTCACTGTGGTCACTGATCACGCCAGCCTCAGTTGGCTGCAAAATCTCTGGGAGCCAGAAGGACGCCTTGCCCAATGGGCGTTAAAACTTCAGGCTTTTGACTACAATATAGTCCACTGTCCTGGCGCCAACCACCAGAACGCGGACTGTTTGTCAAGACTTCCCACAGTTGCTATAGTAGCAACTCAGGCCAACCTGTTATATGAAAAGATGCTCACCAACAAGTTTAAGGACAAACCAGAAGAAGTACAGGCCATCCTCTGTGAGCTTTGCAAAGACTGTAAGGTGGAGAACCAAAAGCTGTATAAGTACCACAATGGTGTCAAATACATCTTTCCCAGACCTTCAGAGCGCCTGGATCTGATAATGGCCGCCCACAAGGCAGTGGGTCATGGCGGCTTAAGAAAAACAGTCCACCAGCTTCAACAACATTATTACTGGGAGTCGCTCCTCTTTGACGTGAAGGAAACTCTAACCTACTGTACAGAATGTCAGCACAAGAAACCCTTCACCAGTAAGCATCAATACAAAGCAGTAGAGCCCAAGTTTGCTTGGCATACTGTTAGTATAGACGTGGTTGGGCCCTTGCCAATGTGTGTTGGTTGGTTACGTTACATTATTGTGGCAATTGACCATCTCACAAAATGGGTGGAAGCCAGAGCGCTGCAGCACGTCAGCGCCAAATCAACAGCCAGGTTTGTATTGGAACAAATTATCCATTGACATGGCTGCCCTCAGTTTGTTCTTACCAACAACGGAACAAACTTCACTGCTCATGTAATTCCAAAATTAAATGAGCTCATGGGCGTGAGGGGAGTGCTCTCTACACCCTACCATCCAGAATCAAATGGGATGGTTGAGAGAGCTAATGGCACTTTAGTCAACATTCTGCAAAAGCTGGCAGATTCCCAAACTTTGGAGTGGTATCTCTTCCTGCCTGCCGTTGTGTTTGCATACAACATCTCAATTCACAGCACAACTGGCTTCTCCCTGTTCCAATTGACATATGGACGTCATCCAGCAATCCTGCCAATTCTGTTTTCAGCAATGGGGGATCCGGGTAACATAACATATCAACAATATATGTCTAGGTTAGCCAACACACTCATCAAGCTTCAGGCTGAAGCTTTCACTGAAACCTCCCTCACCAGGAACAAAGGACGCAAGACTGACAACAAGAATTGACGCGCCTTAGCCAAATTTAAAATTGGCACTCAGGTTTCATACCACAACAGAGTTGTGGGGCGGGCTCATAAGCTCAACAGCATCTGGAAAGGACCTTTCAAAGTCATCAAGAAAACCTCTTCCAATGCTTACACAATCAAGGACCTGGCCAATGGAAGACTCATCAACAGAGTCCACGCCAGGTTCCTCAAGCCATATTATACCATTACAAATATTGGCTCACAATAAAGTTAATAAAATAAATTCTAAAAAAATAAAATATATAGGGAAGGACTTTATTGCAAACAACTAAGGGTTGCCCTCTTGATACTTGGGGTCCTCTTCATCACCTTTGGAAACAGCCACTTGAGTACTCCCTCTCTGAGACCTTTGCACCACCTGCCTCAGGCTCCAGAGGCTTACAAAAGGAAACTTCCTCCCCTCAGCAAACCAGAAGGTGGCAGCCTGCAGCCAGAGTCTACGTTCACTTGGGATTATCTGCAAGAAGCAAACAAAGGGAATTGGGATCTCCCCAGAGACAGCATCAACCCGCCAGAGCCCAGCGTCCAAGGGGAAAGCGCACAACAGGACCACACAATCCAACATGAAGTCAGAGATATACCAATAGCAGCAAGGCAACAGCGCCTTAAGACTGCCCAGCTTGTTGCGGACCTTCTCCCACTGGGCCGCCATATTGTCCGCAGTAGCCATTGACAGGCTAAGATTGGGGGTAAGCATTATGTCCCCACATAACACCATTCCGTAAACCGCCTGTTGCTTGGCACCACTTTTGATGTCGGCGTATACACTTTGGGCCACACAACAGATACAGCTGTCCCGCGCATCAGAGTTGTCCACACCCAGCAACAAGTACAGCGTCGGAAACCCCGCCAACGCGCCAAACCAAGAAGAGAAAACCCGCAAGCCAAAGTCCAGCACATAACTTTGACAGGCCTTGCCCACCCCGCCTGCGTCACCAGTGGCCACCAAGAGCTCTGCCAACTGATTGCCCAACCGCCCCGCCAAGTCCTTGTCCTCCACGCTATGGAAGCCCTCGCTCAAATGGTTGATGCGCCGCTTAAGATCATGACGCGGGCGCTGCGCCATTACCACAAACAGGAACTGAGGAATTATATCCATTCCCACGTAAAGCTGGGAGATGGAAAACCCCTTGTCACCCAATTAGAGCAGGGGCATGGAATCAAAGTCAGGCAGCCCAGCGTCCAACAAACAAAAAGTAAAAGCGCCCAAGAGAGGGTCCATGACCAAAGGCTCCCTCTCCAAATTTTGGGGGCAGGTGCGCGCTGAACTGGCCTGAGGCTCAGCAAGACGCTTTTCACCCCCAACAGAAGACCGCCCTGCCAACTCCCCCTCCACCGGGATCTCTTCACTATTTTCACCTGGCACTGAACTTTCCAGCCCAGACCAGAGTGAACCGGTTTCCGCCTGCCAAAGCCCACAGAGCAACGCCACCTTGGCTTCCTTGGAGAGCCCACAGAAATGCTGGCGGTCCTCTTCTGACATCTGCGCCACCATTTGGCGGGCATCTGTCTTGTTACTAACACCAGAGTAATTGGAAATATTGCTCATATTCCGGGCTAAAGAAGTTCTTCAAAGGTTATATAGCTCAGTCAAGTGGGGGGAAATGTCAGGAAATCCTGATTCATTAGGATTGACTGATCCATATCCCTATTACTGAAGCTGTGTTGATTTTGGACGCAACACAGCCAAAGTGACACAGTATTCCGGAATACAGAGGAACTATAATAAGGTTGATATAGTTTCCAACTCAGAAGACACCTGAGACATTCCGGGTCTCAGGTCACAGGCCAATCCAGAAGCTTCTATAATTAGATGCTAAGGATTCCAGATTCCAAATAGGGACGCAGACCCAACCCAGAGACAGATCGGGAAATTACAACATCCTGTTTCACCGAGAGTTGAGACAGAAGACCGCCCGTGCAAACATTGCGCATTACACCAAGCACAAGGGCAGGTTGGCCAAATTGGGTGTCAACTTAGTTGCCGTAACTAAGTCAAGGAATATCTGGGCTGAAGAGGAGAAATCAGCAGCCTAGAATATTACCTCATCCCAAACCATTATTTGGGTTTTGGGATCCAACTCTGGGGGATGAAACTAGTAGCTTGGGGATGATAGGCTAGCTAGTAAGAGTTGTCTGCAGCTAGACGCCAGTTTGGCTGCTAGCTGTCAACTATAAAGGGGCCTTCCAAGATCACTTGGAAGGCAGACAAATTAACACCCATCAACATCCCTACTAGTCCGAATAGTAGCGGTGTCAAAGTACAATAAGAGCAAATTATTGATACTTGCAAACTCCTGCCAAAACCACCACAGACAGTGTTGCGTCTTCAAAGGACCACAGGACTTCCACTCCAATTGGATCAACCAACAACAGAACACAGCCTGTTGTCATACATACCTACACCAATAGAAGCACATCTGTCTTCATACAGATACCCCATCCCAATATGATTAACTCACCTAATAAAAACAATCACTCTTCTTCTTCAAGAACCAGAAATCTTGACAACCCTAAAATACATGACCACAAAATACACTATCTAGAAAGACAGCATCTGGAATCAAATAATAATTATACTTTTTGTGGTAAATCTGAGCCATCCCTTTATTAGCTGGGAACAAAGTATGGTATTGATTTGAGACCCCACATAATAAATCAGCACAAATCAACCCTGATTTGATTACACTATCTCCCTGTAACACAGCAATTAAAAAACACTTTTTATATACTTGTTTTATTCCTTATCATATAAGGAACATTGATATTAAGGTTTAGAAAAAATGTTTTACTAGTGATTTTATTATGAAAGGGGGTGTTTATGCTATTGCAGAGCACATCATTACAAAATCTACTAGGCTTCCAAGCATCCAGTAGGAGTGATACCCACCAACGCAGCATCAAAAACTGACCTGTCTTTACATATGGTGTCATAGGACGTCATCTAGAGCACACCATTAAAAATTGGCTATTTTTACTTTTCAATTCCACAGTTTCACTTATTCTCAGCTATACCAAAAAATTTAAGAAGTTCCCTGAAAATTTGTGTATATGTATTTTTATCTCCTCTAGACAGCTGGGTACTTTTTAACCTCATTTGTATAATCTAGCTTTTGAGCTATTGAAACTTTAATTTTTGACCCAGTTGTTGTAGCCCCACCTTGTTTATATAAAATAAAAATAAAAATATGCAAAGTCACTTTGTTTTTGCCCAACACCATCTCAAAAATGACATCTATAAACGCATTTGCAACCAAAGAAATTAAAGGTTTGCATACTTTTACTGCCAAAGAAAATATTTTTAGACTAAAAAGTTTAAATAACTTCAATTTATATATATATTAATTTTTTACAAGAATGTTTAAAAATATTCTATACTTTCATATTTCAAATATTCTCACTTTTTACTTTGAAAATTGCCCTCAAATTTGAACCTTTCTGATAATAATTCACCTTTTGATGCCTCTCAACTCTACCAACAAAGCTACTCCCAAGGCCCCCAAGAACAAGGAAACTCTCATCAAGGCCAGAAATCCCAAGGATATCCCCTCCAAGCAGCCTCCCAAGAAAAATAAAACACCTGTGAAGACCCCCACGCCTTTTCCTGAGCCTGAGGCTGACAGCCCTATCCCTCCCCAGTCTTCCTTTGTTCACTCACTATCAGAAAAACAGGAACAACAGTTTCATTCCAGTGATAAAAAGAGTGTGAAGAAGACTCTGATCACAACTCTGAAGAGCATAGATCAGCTTCCTCAGAGGAGAAACCCATCCTAGAGTGGGACTTGCATACAGTCTCTGATATATGCAATGACAATGAGCAATTCAAAGTCCCAGACGTCTTCCTGGACTAA
This sequence comes from Entomophthora muscae, assembly GCA_014839935.2. Lineage (NCBI taxonomy): Eukaryota > Fungi > Entomophthoromycota > Entomophthoromycetes > Entomophthorales > Entomophthoraceae > Entomophthora > Entomophthora muscae. Next base: position 34,527 of record QTSX02004407.1, read on the forward strand.
TTTCCTATATTTACCAAGAAAAGAGGTGCTGTATTTGTGGAACATGGCTTTCTGTTCACATCTAATGATCAGAAGAAAAATATAGCCCATCATTACTGCCAATGTGATGGTCCCTACTGCCCTGCAAGATTAATCACTATAGTCTTTACCCAAGTCAAGAATATCACCATTAAGCATGACTGTGTGGGCTCTGATGAGATTCTTTACTATCTCATGTGCTGTTATCTGTTTCAAGCTATTCTCCTAAACAAGGACATGACTTAATATGAGCTGGCCACTAATGCCCTCCTCCACCTGAATGATAATCAGAGATAAGAAATTGAAAGCAATAGCAAACTCCAACACTATGTTATCAGCCAATACTTAATTGAGGCAAATCTTGGTGTCAGCACCAAAAATTTTGATTATCTTGTGCTAACTGATAACCAGAAGACTATTATGCTTAGAAGTCCCTTCTTCTTGCATGATGATGGACAAGGAGCATCAACCTGTACTTTATGCTTTTTGAACCAAGAGGATCTCACACACCTCCTCAAATGTGACACCTAGTTTGCAGATGAGAGATTCTCATCCTTTCCAAAGCTAGCTTATGTCTCCGTAAAGAAATTCCAAAGCTATCTTAACAACTTTTGAATATTCATGGCTAATTAAATATGCATATTGCTTTCTTTGTCTTCTTCTCTCTCCCTAATAAAAGTGAGGAACTTATATTCACACCCTTACCATCCTCAAGCAAAAACTAGATGCCATCTTGCCAATTCTTGATTATGAGCTAACCTTAGAAGAGGGGCCGCAAGAATATGAAAGCCAATCCAGAGGCCACCCAGGAGCAATATGCTACATCTAAAATGACCCATATTCCCATCTTATCATACCACTTTATGGTCAATTTTGAGGCAGCTCAAGCTATTGCCTACATCAAATTCTTCAAGAGCATGCCCCAAGGCTTCTTCTTCCACTCACTCCAGGCTCTTCATAAGAACCTGATGAAAAATCTAGCCCTCAACAAGCTGGTCTTCAAGGATGGCACAAAGGAGGCAGAAAATATTTTTATTTTCTTTACTGCCCTGGCTATGGTCATAAATGAAGAGTTCAATCTTTTTTATAACAAGCTTCTCAAGGACAAGTACATTATTGAGCACCAAGAAGCATCTGTCCCTTCATCCAGTACTCTGAGCACAAGTGGGTGAGAGTGTTCCAAGGGCAGAAATGCATCTGAAAGGGCGGTGACTTCATCAACTGGAACTGCTATAAGCAGGCTAAGGAAGGCATCACTAAGACAACCTCATCACTTGAAGGTTGGCACAACCAATTTTCCCTCTTAGTCAAGGTAATGAGCCCAGTTTCAATGTGTTCATAATGAAGCTAAAGATCCAGCATGTCCATGGGACTAGCTTTACCCCCAGGCCATCAAGAGCAAGGCTGCTATCAACAAGTAAACTGACCAGCAGGTCAGGTTTGCCAGAGTTACCAAAGAGGGTTTAGCCTAACACCAAAGAAGGCCACCTTGCCCATTGACATGAATGACATTTCAATACTTGTATTGAAAGCCCAAGAGTTAAACCCCAGTCCTATTAAGGCGGATTGAGCCCCCAGGTAGCCCAGAACCCGCCAACCTGTTAAGTCACAGACTCAAGTTGTTAAATTACCCCACAACCTGCCAGCTTCATAATGAGGATTCTCAAAATGATTGCCAGATTGCCGCCAAACTGGTGCCACTAAAGCCATCCTACACAGGAGATGTGGCCTGCCTAAAGGAGGTGGGAAAGATCTACTAATAGCCCTGCCAACAAGTACCAGCTGTTGCCAGTCTCCAGTCCAGAAAGAGTATTGAAATTGGCCAGCTCATGTGACATAGCAAATAACAGCAGCAAAACAAAACATTGCACCTTCTGTTCTCCAGAGCCAGCCCAACCAGGACCTTCCAAACTGGTGCCACTGAGGACCCAGACCTACGCAGAATTTGTGGCTTGGACAAGACCCACTACTAGCCCTGCCAATAAGCACCAACTGCTGCCAGTCCCCAGTCCAGAAAGGGGAATGCAATTAGCCAGCTCAGGTGACATGGTGAACAACAGCGGCAAAATTATGCATTGCCACTTCTATTTGCTAGAGAAAAACCAACCAGGACCTGTTGCTCTCAAAGCCCTAAGCCAAGCTTCATTCCCTGCCAGCAAATTGCCCATGGACATGAATCCCGCAAAAATCAAAGAAACAAAGTCACATGGTATAAGAACACTGGCAGTGTGGTGATGACCACATTGTCATTTTTGATAACAAAGTTTTATGAACCTTTGGTTTGAACAAATCCTATCTTATCTAGTCTTAGTTATCTTTCATCTCAACTCTGGCCAAGTAGACAATCAGGCAACCACCCCCTTTAGAGACCAACCTGCCAACCCGCCTCAGGCACTATACTGTCCCCCTGGAGCCCCCTTTGGACCTGTGCATTTTACTGAATACCTGCCCAACCCAGCTACTCAGAGTACAACTTGGAAACCATCCTCCTTGCTGATCCCTTGGCAAGGACTAGAGAAACCAAATACATAGGACACAAAGGAAAGAGTATTGAGATACTGCCCTTATTGTTCAGACAAGTACAATTACCTGTCAGCGTACTTTGTCCCCATGACTCTGCCCTTAACCCTGAGACCAGACCTTGCAATGAAGCCTACTGCTGCAGCAGAGACCACCTCTACCCAACTGTTTGGAGTACGCTATATTACTTTGGCAGGATTGGTGGATTACATGATCCCTAACTCCAGACCCTGGTCCTTACTTGGGCAATCTGTATCTTACATTATCAAGTTAGCACCCATTTTATGGTGGGCTTTACCTGCCAGCTTGGCTGCACCCTGTCCCAAGCCGCCTAATGTCTCTATCCATGCCAGGCTTCCTGACACCCATCTCAAAGGCATTGCCAAGGCTCTTGGAGCTAAAGCTTGATCAATTTCCTTTCCAAATAATACTTTTATTTCTAATATTTAACTTTTACTTTATTTTTAATAAAATATGTTAACATAGGGCTAAATTTCAATATGAAAATATCACAGTTTTAGGGGGTGTTGGCTTTGAAGCTTTGCACACTATAATTATTATAGCTATCACCATATTTTTACTAAATATTCAAAAAATTTGGATAGTTTTATTTCTATTCATGAGTTTTATATATTAGTTTTGAAATAAAGTTAGTCTATTATTAACACTTCAAATTATCAGGTGTGGCTTAGCCATAAATTTGATATAGGGTTTCTAGATGACGTTTTCAGACACATTTTCTTGATGGCATCTTTCTATATGGTGTTTTCTAGATTGTGTTTCCGAGATGGTGTCTTTTTAGATTGTGTATTCCACCAATAAAATGACTCTTCTTGCAGATTAGATAGCATCTGATTGCCCTTTGAAATGTTCTTATCCTTTTTGGGTGATAATATTATACCTCTTGGGTGGCTTCATTCTGGTTCATTATTTGGATTCTTAAAGGCTGCCTCAGCTTTTTGCTTCTTTTTAGCCCTTCTTTTGATGCCTCCTCATTATTGTTATTAGTGTTGCAGCATCTTTGTTTCTTTCCTCTTGGGAAAGCAATTCTCTGAGTGACTCTCTGAACAATTCCCTAACTAATCATTAAGTTGGTGGCACTCTTATCATTTGCCTACCAATTACAGGGATCAAACATTTGAGTACTAAGCAGAACACTACTTGGACAAGCCCCTTGACTGCCATGATGTACATGGACAACATTTGGCTTCTTATGATACTATATAATACTCTAAACTCATATCCAATAAAGTATCATTCTCTTCTTAATTTTCCCTTTTATCTTGTTTATTGCACTTCTCAGAAATATATACTTGACATTAGATTGTAATACATGTTAAAAAATCCTGATCAGTATTTATTGTTGTATCAAGCTTCTTCATTTTGTAGTTTGGCATATGTCTCTAATGTTTGATTCAATCTTGTGTTTTGTGTGAGGTTTATGTATCCTGTGTTTGACCTCTCAAATGTTCACCAAAAGCATAAAAGTCATTTACAGTTGCTAAATTCTCCAAGTTAGGTTCTGTTTGAACCTGTTTTTATTTTTCTTACATATGGTTGGTTTCACTTAGCGCCACAGCCCATAAAGCTGCCACATTATCCATTGGGGTTCATGTAACTTTTACACCCAAAAATTAGGGCAGTGGTATCTATATTCTACCTCTGTTCCAGATGACATGTATTAATCTGGACACGCCAGCTTGGGATAGTGATTGATATATTTTCTAGTTTTTCACTCTAAACACTGTGAATTCAATTTGACATTGCCCTAATTTCATGTACATGTTTGCATTGTAGTACATGAAACTTTTTAAACCCTGAAAGATATAGTACCGTGATAGAGCTTCAGGTATGTGTGAGGTTTTCACTGGCATCTCAGGATTTTTTGCTTCCAGTGTGGCTTTAGTGTGTTGTGTGCTTGATATCCTTATTGGGATCTTATTTTGATGGTTTTTGTTTACTATTCTATTAATGCATATCAATTTGTGTACTTTGTGTTATATTCTGTTTTAAGAACAGCTTTAGTTTGCTTTGGGCTTACTTTGACTTTTATATTTTTTTGCTCCTAGTATGAGAGAGCCTTAGGATACCAGACTAATGATGGACATGAATAGTGTCAATCAAACCCACAACCCTGAGTTGCTGTACTATACAAAGGGGTTTCCTTGAACAATCAATGTGTGTTGAGGCCCTGAGTTGCTGTACCATACAAAGGGATTTCCCTGAACAATAAATGTGTGTTGAGGCCCTGAGTCACTACCCTAAAAGGGCTCTACCACATGTAAAATGTGCTTGTCTCAAGCAGTGTTAAGCATTTCAGCTATTGATTAATATATTAAGACAAATTATACATTTATATAGCCCACATGTGAAAGGAATAAACAAACTGATCAATCCCTAGGGAAAGGCAAATCTATTTTTCAGTGGCACTTGACTTTAATCCAGGTGTCATATTAATAGGAATTCTGAAATTAAAAACCAACTATTACACTTTTATTTTCATTAGTGAGGTACTGGTCAAAGTTCACAGTAGAGAGCCTCAAGAAGGTACCAGTTTATAACCACCTCTACATTGGTTTATCATCTCAAAAGCTCTCAAAAGCACAGCATAACTTTCCCCCTTTAGATCAACTTTATTTTGTTTTAAAGGTTACCAAAGGCTTTTAAAAATCATATGTCAAATACAGTAGTTTTAAATCTATGGCAACAACCAAAAACACCTCATATTTAAACAAAATGATTTCAGATTTGAACAAAATCCAAGTTGCGCAAGATTCAGTATTCAATTAATTTATAAAATTTCAGTTAATAAATGAACTGTCAAACAAAAAACAAAATTTCACTAGCCCATTATACAAAATTATAGCAAATATCAAGTGGTGTTGTTTAAAGAACAAACAAATGAACTGACACAACAAGTGAGATGAATGGATGCTGTTCTGGAGTATATTATAATCCAATCAGGATTCATGAGGCACCAACAGAAGGATTAGAATGAAACAAAATTTGAGCAATCTAGAAGCAATATTCCATAAGCACAAAACAAAAATGAAGTCACACAAGATGTTTAGTATGAGCAGCTTAAAATAGAAGTATAACAGTTTAAAAGCCAATCAACAGCTATCCAATTTAGGAACTGGGGCATTTTATCCATTTTCATGGCTCCAGATTTGTATGAAAAGGTTTTGAGAACCTTCCAAAGATGAACTCAAGATTACAATAAAAATAAATCATAAAACTTTAAACTTCTACTTTTAGTGATTCTATCCTAGGTTTTTACAATGGTTTTGCTAGCAATATCTTTGATAGAACCAGCAACTAAGCCAGCTTCAATGGAGGCAAGGCTCAGAACATGGAGGCATCTGTTTACACCCAAGCCTTTGAGGCGGGTAACGAGGAAGCTGACCTGTTACTGTCCCCCAACCCATATGGCTTTGACTTTTTTGAGAGTCACTTTGCGTCTAGCTCTGCCCCTGCTCCTGTACCCACCCCCGCACAAGCTGTCCACCAACCAACCAATCAGGATGGCAACCTCGATTTGGAACAACTTTCTGCCACCAGACAACCTAATGAACAGTACAACACGCCATCTCAAATCTACGCCATCTCAATTCCGTCACTTCAAGTCAGATTAATTAAATCTTATTTTGCTAACTTTATTTACATATGAAAACACTTAGTGTGAGGCGTGTTTACGCCATCTTGACTATACGTCATTTCAAATTACGCCATCTATCTTAAACTAAAATAAGCCTATACCCAAATTAAAATAAAGCCTGTGGTATAGTGCCAGAAGATGTTCCTATAGTATTAATCTAAGACACTTATAAAAGGAACAACCTAAAAAGAAACCACTATGATAGTCCTTCTAGTGATTGTCATTGCTGGGTAAAATAACCAGTTTTGTTATATGTAATTTATAACTTTATTATACATGGATACGTTGATAAGGGTTTCATCAATAAAATATTTTAATAGTGATTTTAATATGGAAAAGGGTGATTACACCATTTTGATTTACGTCACTTTAAATTCCGCCAATTTTCACATCACCCAATTGATTTGATGCGCACAATGGATAGGGGAAAATAAGGAGAAATTTTATATGACGCCAGGCTACGCTATATCAATTCCCCCGCCGCAATTCTTGCTTTCCACTTTTCAAAAGTATAGTTTCACGTCAAAACCAACATTAATAAAAAATGTAAGAAAACATATGAAAATTTGCAAATATATATTTTTTCATCTCCTCTAAACAACTGGGTACTTTTTAACCCCAGTTGTATAAGCTAGTTTTTGAGATATTCAAGTTTTACTCTTTGGCCCAGTTGAAGTAGCTCCACCGTAAATTTGTTAATTTAATATAAAAATGGTCAAAAACACTATGTTTTTGAGCTACGGCACCTCAATTACTTCACTTTGAAAACGCCATTTTGACTGCAAGTTTTCAGTCAAAACTCAAAGTTTTGCCTACTTGTGTTACTAATAAAAAAATTATTGTTTTCAAAAAAAACATTAAAATTTTGATAGTATATAATATTTGATCTCCTCTACAATTCTATGTAAAAAAATTGATACTTTTATATTGAAAACATTCTTGTTTTTCTCTTTAAAAACAACCCCCAAAATGCTCATATTTTGATACTAATTCACTTTTAGATGCCTCCCAAGTCCATCAACAAAGCTGTGTCCAAGGCCTCCAAGGTCTCAAAGTCTAAGATAACTTCTCCAAAGGCCAAAAAGGCCAAAACTACCCCTAAAAAGCAGCCTGCTAAGGGTAAAGCTCCTCCCAAGACACCTTTGCCCTCACCAGAGCCTGAGGAAACAAGCCCAACCCCTCCCCATTCTCCTTTTGTTTACTCCCCATCAGACCCTCAAGAGAAGTTGTTCAACTTCAATCGCCATTATGACCCCACTTCAGAGCCTGAGGATGAAGAAGAGCAGGAGCTTGAGCCTGGTGCTCCTGCAGATAATCCAATTGAGCTCTGGAATCTTAACTTAATCCACAATGTATGCAACAGAAATGGCACATTTGCTGTGCCCGCCACATACCCTGTCAGCTATCCAATTATGACAAAGAAAGGGGGTGCTGGCTTTGTCCACAAGGGCTAAAGCTTCAGCTGCAACAACAAGAAGAAGCCCATCTGTCAGCATCACTTCAATTGTGATAATGTTGGCTGTCTAGCTAGACTTATCACCTATGGGTTCACTCGTTTTAAATCCCATACTATTGGACATGGCTGTGCCAAGCCCTTTTATCCACTGTATTAACTGATCTGTTGGTTTCTTTACCAGGTCATACCAACCACCAAAGACCAAACTACAACTGAGGTTGTAAACAATGCACTCATTAATCTTATTGATACCCAACTGGCAACTGTTGGTGGCGCCTCAAAACTTCAGAGATATCTCACTGACCAGAGATATGCTCTGAGCACTGAAGCCGTCAGTGCTACATCAATTGACTAGTTGATTTTAATTGAAGAGCAAAAGCTTTCACGGCATAAAGAGAGATTTCTCCTTCACAATGATGAGCAACATGCCCCAGAGCAGATCATCTGCTTTGCTACCTCCCAGGATCTTTGCAACCTTTTAAAATGCAAGACCTGGCTTGCAGATGGTACTTTTTCCAACTACCCAAAGCTCTTTAGCCAGCTTTGGAATATCCATGGGCAGGTTGGCAATCTTATTCTTCCCCTTGTCTTTTTTTTCTCCCAAATAAGAAGCAGGAAACTTATGTCCGGGCTCTAACAATATTAAAGGCCAAGTTAGATGAGATCCTCCCAACTATTGAAGAGGAGCCAAAGGAGACTAGAGGGCGCAAGAAAAAGGCCCAGTCAGAGGAAGTCACCACAATCAAGAAAAAGCCCAAAAGCCTTCCATACCATGAATACCTGGTAGTAGATTTTGAGCAGGATCAGGCCAATGCTTTTATTAGAGTCTTCAAGAGCTCCCCTCAGAGATGCTACTTTCACTTTCACCAGACACTCTGCCGCCGCCTTCAAACGTGCTCTGCACTTCATGAGCTGGTCTACACTGAAGGCACAAATGAAGCAAAGGACGTGTTCAACTGCTTTGCTGCCCTTGCTCTTGTGAAGAAGAAGGAGACAGATGCCTTCTACGACGCCCTCCTCCACCATCCCTACATTATTGCCAACCAGGCAGCCTTTGCTCCATTCATAGAGTATTTTGAAACTCAATGGGTTGGAGTGTTTCAAGGAGCACGCCTCATCAGAAAGGGTGGTGACTCAATCCAGTTAACTGCTTTAAGCAGGTTAAGGATGGCCTAATCAAGACCACCTCTTCTCTTGAAGGCTGGCATAGTCAATTTGCCACAAGGTTCCAGGTTCAGAAGCCCAAGTTCAACAAAATCATGGTCCATCTCAAGACTCAACAAGCCATCTCCGCCCGCCTCTTTAAAACAGGCATGAAGACCAAGGACAATCCCCCCAAGCAAACCAAAGCGGTGAAAAAGTATATAGAGATTAGCAAGGTGGTCCTTGCCTACTATCCCAAGGATAGCAAGCTTGAGCATCTCCAAGCTATCTCAGTTGCTCTTTCAACAAATGTATGATCCTTCCTCAATAAACACCACTCTATCTTCTCTATTATTTCCTTTACTTTTATTATTATTTTAATTTTATTTGGTATTTGGTACAAATATATGTTTATTTTAAAGTATAGTTTATAGTTAAAATATATGAAAATGGTTGTTTTTGGGATTATTTTAACTTTTGGACTTTACGCAACTATGTTGCTACTAATTAACCCCATTTTTTATTGCGCATTTGAAATTCTGAGGCTTTTTTAAGCCTATAAATGTTTTATGAATTTTTATTTTTGGGAATTTTTTGGGTAGTTTTTGGAGTTCAAAAAATCTAATATTTTAAAACTGCTTTTTCTTAGTCAAAATGCCGTAAATTGAAATGGCGTTTTTACTAGTAAATCAAGATAGCAAAAATTTGAGATGGTGTATTTCAAGATGGCATTTTTCAAGATGCTGTTTTCAAAATGGCGTATCCTACCTAATGAACAAGGGGAATCTGATTGGGATGGCCAAGAAGCCCAAGAAGGCCCTTGAGTCCCAAATCAGCGAGGCCTACCCAATCATGCTTGATCTCTTGCAGCAGGACCCCAAGCTTTCCTTGACCCAGGTCCAGAAGCAACTTGTTCACCATGGCATTTGGGTGTCTGAGTGCATGGTGCAGCTCTGGATGTATGGGAAGGTGGTATCATTTTGTGTGCTGACCAATGTTGCTGGCAACCAATGGGATGGCGCTGAGGATTCCTCATATGATCCTGTCATCAAATCCACTCTGGTCCAATACTTGACTAGTCTAACAGATGACATAATCCTCATCTCCTACTACAAACTATCAATAGCTTTTGATGATTTTGGCAAGCAAGGAAGAGCTACCACCAAAAAGGAAGGAAGAAGGTCAATAAGGGGACTTTCATTGATGTGTTTCTGGCTGTTTCATCCAAGGGTTCTGTCTATTATTGGACAAGCCCAGATTTCACTGATGGCTACAAGTACAGCCATATCCTCAGTGGATTACTTGACTCCTGGGATGGCTCAAATTCCAAGCATTGAGTTTTCTTGAGCCACCAGATGGAGGGTAGCTCCACCGCCCTCCAGGCCATCCAGGGACACGGGCACCAGGCCTCAGTCTACCCTGCCAGCCATGCAGACATCCATCTGGATGATGTTGTCACAGCCCATACCAGAGTCTGGCTGGACTCCCACAGGAGAGGCAGGCCGGGCCTGGAAGGCCATGTACACAATAGGCGCTATGTGTACCAGGAGTTTAGAGCAGTGGCTAGGGGGTGCCAACTCCCAGTATAGGGCACAACTTGGTCGGCCAGCCCCAATACTGTGATATAAACAAACCCCAGCTTGCTAAAGTCCTGGGTGGGAGGCTTGTTGGGGAGAGGAGGGGCAGTTGAAATATCCTTCATTGCTGGTGGCAGATCCAGATGATGAGGATGGAAATACTCCAGGTCAAGGGCGTGGGGCGGTTTGGCAAGGACAAAGGAGTGAGGCCAGGAGGATATGGGTATGCAAGTTTGTATTGAGTAGTGGATTCACAAATTTATGCAAAGAGCATAATTAAATTTGAGAAAAAAAAAGACAATTCCTGTAATAAGATAATAATTTCTAGGCATAAACTTGCTTTAATAAGATATCAACAGTGAGGAGGGCTTCTCCCCCTCACTACTTATACTTACTGAAGATTATGTGGCCTTTTGTGCCACCAGAGAACTGATGGCATCATTTGGAGTTGGATTTACAATTTTAACCAAATTTGTGTGCTTGGCCAAGAGGGTGAGATCTCATTGGCTGCTATAACATGAACCTTTTGAAATTTGCAGCATGACAAGTTGCTACAGTTATTTTTAGCTCCCGTAATGAATCAATCTCCCAATTGCGCAATCAAACAATTGCGCTCCCAATGTGCCATTTCCCAATAGGTAGGTGGCCCAAATTCAATAACAGGCTCAATGCCAGAGATTTGAGGCTTGTGTGCCTCTCAAATCCTGGGCCATTTGCTAGTTGAAAGGGGGTATTTTGCCCTGGAAAGTGCTTTGTGGGGGGTTTCCACGCTGCATGTTTAATCAACTCTAAGGAGGCCAGCTGACTGTCCAGGGCAATCTGGGCCCTGACAGATGTTGTCTTCTTCAAGATTGGGGACACAGTACTTGAGCACCGCCCTCAGGCTTTTAATGATCTATATCTTGGGGTCCTTGACCACAAGTCTCTCTTTGGTTGTCAGATGGTGGCAGACTTATTTGCCCAAATGGTTTTGCATGTGAATATGGGCAACCAATCACAGAAGGACATGCGCCTCCCACCCTGTGCCACTGCCACCTATCAACCAATCAAGCCAATGACAGACAAGGAAAATGACAAGTTGTATATGGCGGCCATCACGTGAAATCCTCCTGCCTCCACCCCTGCCACCAACACCCCTCACCTGCAAGCCCAACTCACCCAATCCCAGACCTCCCAGGCCAGCATCACCTCTACATCTTCCTTCCCGCACTATTCTGCCTCCTAGGCATCACTCTTCCTGCCCCCCAATAAACCCCCTGTTCCCAAACATTTTATATTTATATCATATTTATTTTGAATTTGATTGTTCATTTTCTCTTTGTTTATAGTTGTTTTATTCTTTATGTTCATATTATTTCTATAAAATCAAACATTTACTATGCTGTGTATCTAGATCCAGAACACAGTTATTTTTAGCATCCAAACACTGTCCCTTGTGAAAATATTAACAACAATTTGGTGATCAGCTAAATTTGAATTATAAAATTATAGGTTAATTGTGTTTAGATAAAGTTGTTACTAACCCAAATTCAAAACCTTGATGATAAACTTTAAGCCAATCAGTAGCCAAGTGATAAAATGATTGTTGTGACATAAAGGGTCATTCAGCAATTCTTTGGTGCATGTGCGCTAATTAATATGATTGACTGGTTGCTTTGCCATTGTACGCCATTGCCGCTGTGGCAAGTTGTTGATGGACTAGTGCCCAATCAGCTACTGGGTTAGCACTAGTCCATCAACAACTTGCCACAGCAGCAATGGCGTACAATGGCAAAGCAACCAGTCAATCATATTAATTAGCGCACATGCACCAAAGAATTATTGAATGACCCTTTATGTCACAACAATCACTTTATCACTCAGCTCCTGATTGGCTTAAAGTTTATCATTAAGGTTTTGAATTTGGATCAGTAACAGCTTTATCTAAATGAATTAACCTATAATTTTCTAATTCAAATTTTGAAGATCACCAAATTTTTGTTAATATTTTCACAAGGGGCAGTGGAAAGTGCTAAAAATAATACTGCAATTAAGGAAATAATACCAACACAAAGCAAACAACACATATTAGGTTAAGCGTAAAACATATACACAATGGGTAAAAAATGGGATAATGTAGTAAATGGGAAAAGAAATAGGAATAAACAAAAGGGCAATAGTAGCAGAATAACACAGATTTTATTGGGGTGAAAGCTACAGTAGTTTCAAAAGCTATGGCAACACTGAAAATACCTCAGATTTAAAAAAAATGATTTTAGATTTAAACAAAATCCAACTCCAAGGTTAAAATATACACTCTGTTAACAGGGTTTATTGGCGTTAATGGGCAAAATGAGTCAACACAGCAACAAAGGGCTCACGCGCAAAGCAAAACCATTCAAAATACAATCCAAAATACATTGATTCACAAACAAAATGGTGTGAGTTGATTTTTGGTGTACATATGTTTACTATGTGAATTGGTGACAAAATACACCTGAGCAAGGTGTGTCAAAGCTCAAACCAAAAATGAAACACAATAGCAACTCAATACGTAAACAAAATCACTCACGCAATGTGTGCAATGGATTGTAATCATGAATGATACCAAGGTATCTAAAATACGACACAAGATCTGAAACATAAATTTTAAAAATATTGTGTTGGGTGTTTGAATTTGGCAGTAAAATCTAGGAAAATGGCTGGATTTTTTTGAGTATTCTAAAATGGGCTTTGTAAAACCAAAAACAACTAATTAAGAAATAAAAAATCTATAATTGGGATATTGGGTGGGAAAAATATTAATTGAATATCCATAAACAGATAAAAGCAAAAATTAAAAATAGGGAGTAACTTAATTAAGTTTTATTTAATATTTTATTAAATTTTGAAATGGAAGGAACACAATACCAGAGTACCTGTCAGGATACCAGGAGTACCGTGGAGCTCCAGCAGGTGAGGGAGGAGTTGAAGCAGGTACTGGCATGGCCCACCAGATGATGGGACCTAACTTTAATAGGTAGGAAAGGGCCTTCCCAGCCACAGCCCAAGGTCCAGCCGCTGGCAAGGCAGAGTCAATCAATACCGTGAGCGCCAGGTAAAGCACTCCCAGTAATTGACTACTCTGGCCAGTGGCATCAGAAGTGGAGGGTTGAAATGGTTGGTTTGGGTGTTGGGGGCAGTTCCATGGAGACCAAGTAGGCGGCAGGATTGTTGTACTTCCCGTTGAAGATCAAAGGGTAGATGGTGATTGCTTTGCTGTCATGGAAAATTTGGTAGGGTTCCTTGGGAGCGTTTGGGTGGGTGTACCACTGCAAGTCTTCCAAGGCCCAAGGTTTCTGATCAGGGTTTGGGGGATACTCAGTGAAATTCACAGGGCCAAACGGGGTGTTGGGTGGACAGTAGTAGTCAAAGGCTTTGGTTTTGTCAACAGAAGTCTGACTATCTATCCCAGTAGATGGGTACTGACGCTTGGTTGTATGCAGATGGAAGAGTATTAAAAATAGGTATGGAAACAGATTGGTGAACCAAAGGTTCATAACAACTTTATTTGGTAAGTATGACAATACAGAACTTTTTCAAGTGCTTCTGATTTATATACTTACTCACATGCAGGTGCCTCTGGGCATTCTTCTGATGCTATCTGTGTGGCAAGGCTTGATATCTCAGGTTCTGCTGTTTGGTTGGCTGCTTTATGATTATTTTTGGGGTTTTCAGGAACAGTTATTTGGCTTTTTGATGGTCCATCTTGGTTTGGCTGGCCATTGGTTCTGGCAGGTTTGGCTTCTGGGGTTTTGGGGGTTTTCCCAATTTGATCACCATTTTTGGACTAGCTTGACAGGCTCTCTTGAGCCCAAAGAACTTGTATAAAAAAGGGGTCCCCAATTGAGGACCCCAAATTACTAATAGAGGGTGGGCTTGATCTGGGTTTACTGGGCAGCTAAAAATAGCCTGCTCAGGCCCAGTCAAACCCACCAAGGCTTAGGCGTAGCTTTTGGGGCCCAAAGCGGGCCCCTCAGCTACCACCAGGGCAGGAGTGGTTCCCGCACCTGGATTTGCTTTGAAAAGCAAAAATCCAGGTGCGGACAAATCTCCTTTGCCCGCTAGCCCCGCCTGGAGGCTAGGAGCGGGTTCAATTCCCGCCCTGGGCCTCAAAGTTGTTACTTCTGTAACAGTACCAATGCACCTGTTGTGCGCCGCGGTTGCAGTTGCCCCCACAAGTCAAAGAATAGAGTTAGTGCAACCCAAGTGCCTACTCAAGGAGGAGATAGGAGAAGAGAGTTTTATAGTGACAGTGCACTGACACAGCCGGTTCAAGGAGCACAAGCTGCTAGGGTACAGAGCATAAACCCTTGGGTCCTCAAGCTAACCCAGAAGCTAACCAAGGTTCTCTTCACCAAGAAAGTTAGAAAAAAGGAGATAGAACTTACTTTGTATGTGTTCAACATTGTGTACTGGCAAGAGTTGTTCCCATCAGCCATGCTGGAGAAGGTGAAGCCTGTACTTGATACTAGCTATTAGCCCTATGTCAGTGATGGCAATCAGGAGGTGACAAGGAGCCCAAGTTCTATCAAACCAATGAGGGACAGCTGGTGTTGAAAAAAATTCTGCCTTCTATACCAAGGTATCTATGCCCTGTGTTGTGCCCAATGCCAACAATTCAATCCCCACTGCTAAAAAGCCTGCCCAGAAGCGCATCCCTGACATCAAACGCATCATCCTGCTTAAGCTAATATTGGAATTGGGTGATTACAAGGCGGCTGCAACCCTGTTGGAGTGGATACCAAGTACACCAGCAAGACCTTCCAAAAATTCATCAATACTGGTTGTGCCCTTGCTGCGGAGAAATCCTTGTGTGTTTCCACCATGCTCACCCAGGAGCAAAATGGGCAATCTGCCAGTAGATAACCCAGGATTGCCATCTTGAACTGGCAAATATACAGGGTATGGTCAAATCTACTTTTGGGATTGAGGCCTCAATTTCCTTTTACTACCATCTGGTGAAGGGAATGTGATTTTCTTGGAAAAAGCTTGGGGTATCTCCCTACAACAAAAACAGCCCAGCCAATGTCAAGACCTGGAAAAAATATGCAGAGGCGTACACTGCCCTCAAAGCCAAGGGGATGGTAAAATTTTACTATATTGACAAATTGGCATTTGTCTTGTCAATGCGCAATGGGTATGTTTCCAAAGGCTCCAATGACAGGATGGCTTAGGGTGCTGCAGTCCGCCCCACAGCATACTCAATGGTGGCTCCCCTTGGTCCAAAGGGGGTCAAGCTCTACCAAATGATATTGGGTTTGCATAACAGCAGGACTTTTCTATCATTTCTCCAATTGGTCCAGGAGCACCTGAGGCGCACATGCCCTGGCTTCACTAATGTCATTGTGTTGGACAATGTTGGTCTCCACAAAGTGGCTAACATTCTTGAAGAATTTCCATTGATTGACACCAGCATTGCTGTGGGCCCCCAGCAATTGGCCAAGGCAAATTTATGCCTTCTCTTCCTCCCCACCTATTTGCCCTTCCTAAATCCCATCAAGGAAGTCTTTGGGTGGCTCAAGCAAGACGTCAAGCAAGAAACCCCAACTGGGACCAAGGACCTCTTGAATTTGCTGCAGGCTGGGATCCACACCCTCCTAGCTGAGACCATGGCCAAATTCTATGGCCACGCTGATTTGTTCATCCCTGTGTGCCTAGCCAAACAGCCAATCAATTAAAGACTTAGTGTATCCAATTTTTTTATATTCTCTTATTTACTATTCAAGATTTATTAATTATCATTTTATATTTAGATGTTTCCACACCTGCAATCACATTCAGAAGATCCATCAATAGATGTAAGTAATTTATTAATTTTATTATATATTTTTTTACTATGCCATCTGAGGTAATCCCAAATGCACAATACTGGATTACGCAAAAATATTAAAATCACTTTGGTCAAATAAATATAAAAATAGTTTTAAAAAAATTAAATGTAAAATGTACAAGTTAGAATTTATTTTATTAACAAATAATTTTATGCTTTTATGTACTCTGTTTCTATAATATATTTTGCAAAACTGGTTTGCTGAAGTAAAAATTGTAAAAGTTTATTATAATTAGAATACTATAAATTGTAATAAAATTTATTAGAATCATAATTTTATTGTGTGCACCTGTAGTGTGATCTTTGATATGTATCCACCCCGCAATGAAGGTGGCACACATCCTCCACCGCCACACCGTGAATAGTTGATACACCCTTATTGAAATACTCCCTCCTGCTGGTGAAAGGCAGTAGGGTCAGGTGGGAGTGAATCAGCAGCTTTTCAGGTGGGGCTACAAACCTGTATATCCCAGCCAGGACCAGGGCGTCCTGGATCACATGATCAACTGAGTCAAATCCAGGGGGGACCTTCTTCCTGTTGAGTGCAAGCTGGGCCTTGTCAATTCCCAGAAGGACTCCGTCCAGGTCCTCTACAGACGCGCACATCCCAAAGTAGAATAGGAACCCCAGGTAAACAACCAGATGAAGCCTTTGCCCTGCAAAGGCTTCTGTGAACTCACACAGTTTATTATAGACTGCGCTTATCTTCTTGTTGTGCCTGGTCTTTACAAAGGTCAGCTCCATGGCTGCAGGGAGCCCTGTCTTGTTGGCATCCAGGCCAACCCAAAGTCTGCCAGGAGGATCTTAGTCTTCTTGACAGCTGTTGCGTCTACAACAGCCAATTTCCCCACTGTGTGCCTGAAGTTTTCCAGAAGGTAAGATAGGGTACGCTCCCACAGGAAGCAGAAGCAAGAAGCCACATGAGCCCAGCCCATCTCCAGTACGTTCTTGAATGAGAGCATTGCCAGAACATCCCAAACAAGCTCAATGGAGTATACACAGTAAACTCCACTGAGGTTAACTGGGTCCAGGCAAACCAGTTGGGCATCCTTGTAGGCAGTAACTGCCCACTCAGATGCCCCCTTTCCATGCATCAGCCCAGCCAATGCCTCCCTGGACATAGGAAAGAACCTGTGGATGTGGTCCTCCAGCTCCTGCACAACAAGTGGGAAAGATACAACTGCTTGGCCACATGAGTGGCATAATTTGCATAAAATATGGCTGGGACAAAGGGGACCAGGACTTGGCGGAGTTTGCTGTCTACATTTTCTAAGAAAAAAGGATAGTTTTTTGAAAATTTATTAATTTTGTTTTTTAGGCTACCTTCTTGTGTTTCTTCTTTGCCCGCAGCCTTGGCCATCTTAGCCATTCTTGGCACAAGCAATTGCGCTGGAAATTCAGTATCCTATGCCCTGGCATGCTTGGCAGGTTTGAGATGTTCATACATCTCCAGGCCGTCAACCCAGACAGACGGCGCAGAAAGATTGTACGCCTTAAACTGGAGGACCTTGACCACCGTCTTCTGGATGTTGAGAAGACGCTTTATGATCTTCTCTGGGGTTTCTGGCATTTTTGTCAAAAGGGCCTTTGCAGACACCTTGTCAATTTTGTCCCCAGTGAGGACGGCAGACTTAACTTTGGCTTTAACCTTGCAGTCAATGTCCTTGATTTTGGTAATCACCAAGTTGAGGTCTTTGAGTAGTTTTTCAAGTTCTCTCATTTGATTTTTTTACTAGCCTTTTCATATGTTTTTATAGCTTTTGCCCCAATAAATTATGTATTATTTTGATACTGTTGCCTCTTTGTTTATTCCTTTTTGTTTTTCCATCAACTACATTATCTCATCTTTTTACCCATTTTTTATATGTCTTACGCTCATCTCAATATGTGTTGTTTGCTTTGTGTTGGTATTGTTTCCTTGACTACCATATTATTTTTGGTGCTTGACATAGCCCCTTGTGAAAATATTAATAACAATTTGGTGATCTTCAAAATTTGAATTAGAAAATTATAGTGTTAACTATTTTAGATAAATTTATTACTGATCCAAATTCAAAACCTTAATAATAAACTTTAAGCCAATCAGGAGCCAAGTGATAAAGTGATTGTTGTGACATAAAGGGTCATTAAATAATTTTTTGGTGCATGTGCACTAAATAATATGATTGATGGGATGTTTTGCCGTTGTACGCCATTGCTGCTGTGGCAAGTTGTTGATGGACTAGTGCTAACCCAGTAGCTGATTGGGCACTAGTCCATCAACAACTTGCCACAGCGGCAATGGCGTACAACGGCAAAACATCCCACCAATTATATTATTTAGTGCACATGCACCAAAGAATTATTGAATGACCCTTTATGTCACAACAATCACTTTATCACTTGGCTCCTGATTGGCTTAAAGTTTATCATTAAGGTTTTGAATTTAGATCAGTAACAACTTTATATAAAAACAGTTAACACTATAATTTTCTAATTCAAATTTAGCTGATCACCAAATTATTGTTAATATTTTCACAAGGGGCTGTGCAAAGTGCTAAAAATAACCGTGTTCTGGATCTAGATACACAACATAGTAAATATATGTCTTTATAGAAATAAGCTGAACATAAATAATAAACCCAACTATAAATAAAGAGAACATGAACAATTGAAATTCAAAAAAAGATAATATAAATAGAAAATGTTTGGTGACAGGGGTTTATTGGGGCGGGGGAAGAGTGATGCCTAGGAGGTAGAATAACACGGGAAGGAAGACGTAGAGGCGGTGCTGGCCTGGGGGGTCTGGGATTAGGTGGGTTGGGCTTGCAGGTTAGGGGTGTTGGTGGCAGGGGTGGAGGCAGGAGGATTTTGTGTGATGGCTGTCATAGAACGCATGTTGTATTCCTCATTGGTCATTGGCTGGATGGGCTGGTAGGTGGCAGTGGCCCAAGGTGGAAGGTGCTTATCCTTACGTGATTGGTTGCCCATGTTCACATGGAAAACCATTTGCGCAAATAAGTCAGCCATTATCTGGCAGCCAAAGAGAAAATTGTGGTCAAGGACCCCAAGATAGAGGTTGTTGAAAGCCTGAGGGCGGCGCTCCTGTAATGTGGATCCCATGTTGAAGAAGACAACATCAGCCAGATGGACGTCTGCATGGCTGGCGGGGTAGACTGAGGCCTGGTGCCTGTACCCTGGATGGCCTTGAGGGCAGTGGAGCTACCCTCCATCTGGTGGCTCAAAAAACCCAGTACTTGGAATTTGAGCCATCCCAGGAGTTGAGTAATCCATCAAGGATGTGGCTTTATAAGTAGCCATTGATGAAATCTGGGTTTGTCTGATAGTAGACAAAACCCTTGGCTGAAACAGCCAGAAATGCACCAATGAACGTCCCCTTCTTGACCTTCTTCCTTCTATTCTTGGCAGCAGCTTTTCCTTGCTTGCCAAAATCAACAAAAGCTATTGATAGCTTGTAATATGAGATGAACATGACATAATCAGCTAGACTAGTCAGGCATTGGACCAGGGTTGATTTGATGGTGGTGTCATACAGGGAATCCTCAGCGCCATCCCATTGGTCACTGGCAAAATTGATAAGAGCCTATATGGAAGCCACCTTCCCATACATCCAGAGCTGCACCATGCGCTCAGACACCCATATGTTATGGTGCACAAGTTGCTTCTGGACCTGGGTCAATGGAAGCTTGGGATCCCGCTGGAGGAGGTCAAGCATTATTGGGTATGCATCAGATATTTGTGACTTGGGGGCGTTCTTGGGCTTAATGGCTGTCCTAATCAGATTCCCCTTATTCATTAGGTTGTTGAATTTTGTCATGATAGTAGTTTGGGTAAATTGCAACTGGGCGGCAATCTGTTCCCAGGACAGACCCTGTAGATTCAGTGCCACAATTTCCTGAAGAATTTGGGCAGTGATGATTTGTTGCTTGGGGCGGGGGAGCTGAAGCCTGATTGGCTGTAGGGGGGCAGGTTGGCTGGTGGCAGGAAGTTGTTTTGAATCAAGGTTGCCATCCTTGTTAGTTGATTGGTGGGCGGCTTGTGCGGGGGTGGGTATGGGAGCAGGGGCAGAGTTAGACACTATGTGACTACTGAACAAGTCAAAGCCATAGGGGTCAGTGGTCAGGTACAGGTCAGCTTCCTTGTTATCTGCTTCAAGGCTTGGGTGCAAACAGGTGGCTCCAAATTCTGAGCCTTGCCTTCATGGAAGCTGGCTTGGCTTCTGGCGCCGTCAAAGATATTGCTTGTAAAAACCATTGTAAAAAACCTAGGATAAAATCACTAAAAGTAGAAATTTTAAAATTTCATGATTTATTTTTATTGTAATCTTGAGTCCATATTTGGAAGGTTCTCAAAACCATTCCATACAAATCAGGAGCCATGAAAATGGATAAAATTCCTCTGTTCCTAAATTGGATAGCTGTTGATTGGCTGTTAAACTGTTATTTTTCTATTTTAGGCTGCTCATACTACACATCTTGTGTGAGTTTGTTTTGTTTTGTGCTTGTGTAATCTTGCTTCTAGATTGCTCAAGTTTTGTTTCACTTTAGTCCTTCTGTTGGTGCCTCATATAAATCCTAATTGGATTATAATATACTCCAGAACAGCATCTATTCATCTCACTTGTTGTGTCAGTTCATTTTGTTTGTGGTTTGAACTGCACCGGTTGATGTTTGATATAATTTTGTATAATGGGCTAGTGAAATTTCGTTTTTTTGTTTGACAGTTAATTTATTAACTGAAATTTTATAAATTAATTGAACCCTGAATCTTGTGCAACTTGGATTTTGTTCAAATCTGAAATCATTTTGTTTAAATCTGAGGTATTTTCAGTTGTTGCCATAGCTTTTAAAACTACTGTATAAAAACATATAGAAAGGTTAGTAAAAAAACAATTAGAGAAGCTTTTGAAGGATCTTTACTTGACAATTGCCAAAATCAAGGACATTGACTGCAAGGTCAAAGCCAAAGTTAAGTCTGCCGTCCTCACTGGGGAAAAATTGACAAGGTGTCTGCCAAGACATTTATGGCCATGATACCAGACACCCCTGAGACAACAATCAAACGCCTTTTAAATGTCCAGAAGAACGTTGTGGAAGGCCTTCAATTCAAGTCCTTTGCCCTCTCTGTGCCATCTGTCTGGGTTGACGACCCTGAGATGTATGCACATCTCAAGCCTCAAGCAATCCAGAACCAAGGACACAGAATTGCTGTTGCAATTGATTGCGCCAAGAATGGCTAAGCCTTCTGAAGCTGCAGGCAAGTAGGAAACACGCAAAGGTAACATAAAAAATAAAATTAATAAAAATTTGTACATACTTACCTTTTTTTAGAAAACATTGACAGTGAAATCTGCCAGGTCCTGTTCCCCTTTGCCCCCACGTTTTATGCCAACTACGCCAATCATGTGGCTAGGCAGCTGTTTCTGTTGCCCTGGTCTTGCGCAAGCTTGAGGATAAGTGTGATGATCCACATGTAAACAGTTTTGCAGGTGAGGGTTGATTTGGCTTCAAATAAAGACGCTATGCTTGAAATTAACAATGTGTTGTTGGTTGATTGCAGGTAGAGGCCTAGTAGGGAATGCTGGCTACTAGGGAAAGTAAGGCCTATCTAGTAGGTAAGACTACTAGGGGCAGATGTTGTCCTCACCCAGAAGAAGATATTGGCTGCTGCGGGCTAGAGGTCTTCACCTAGAAGGAAGCTGTGGCTGCTTGGGGTGAAGAATGAGATAGCTCAGCAGGGAACTTTGTCTGCTTGGGGTGGGGAGTGATCCAGCCTGATGGGTGGCGTTTGCTGCTCAGGCTGGAAGATGTGTAGACCCTGACAGGTAACGCGGGCTGCCAGGGAGGGGAAGAGCTGTGAAAGCTTTATGTACCCTGATACACTTACAGGGGGTCTTTGAGCAAGCATCCTACCTAATGGACTGGTAAGGTGTCCTTGTTTATGTCCCTATGAGAGATTTGAGGAGAGCCCAAAGTGAGCATTGGAGGGCATAAATATGCTCAGAGGTGTCATCAAGGCAATTTCTCAGGGAAGTAGCTGAAAAGTTGGTATGATCAGGACTCTGGGAAGTAAAGCTAATTACTTTACAACTAAAAGCCCAGACTTAATCACCTGGGTGAGTAAAAACAACTGCATAGACTTAATTAATCTATGGTTGAATGGCCTAAGTGGATTGCCACTTGCAAGGGCCCAGTAAAACGCCAGTTCAATGTAGACTCATGCCTGGGTCTACAGGTTCTGATAACAGGGACTGAAATTAAGGACTGAGGTGGTTCATGTTTAGGGATCATCATAGAAGACTAGTAAGAGGGACTGTATGATCACAGTGAAGACTAGTTGAGGGACTGTTGGTTCATGTTAGGGTTTGGAACTAAAATGATTCATTGTTCAGGTTGAACCAAGGTGGTTCCTAGTGAGGGCTTGTTGATGGACTAGTGAGGATTAGTTGGAGGGCTCAAGGATCATGATGCAGGAGTAGCTGGCTAGTATGAGCTGTTTTGTGGATCAAGTTGGACTGAATGCTGGTTAAGCTGAAGAGCTGAGAGATGTGGTTAAAGAACAGACAGAAGGACCAAAAGATGTGAGTGAAGGACTAGCAGACAACTGAGAAGGACTGGCCAGACTGGAGATAGAAGCTGGAAGGCTGATTTTGGTGTCTTTAAAGAAGAAATATTCATAAAAAAAGCAGTTAAATAAGGAATTAAATACTGCCAAAATATGATTTAAAAGAATTAAATATCATATGCACAGAAATAAAGAGGAGAAAAAATGACTTACAGGATCTAAACTGTAATTTTATTGAGATGGAATTGCGTAAGAAAGAAGCCAGGAAGAGGCTGGAAACCAGATGGAGAAATTGTGAAGACAAAGGAGCAAATTTTGCCAAGAACAGCTAGGAGAGGCAAAAGGGCGAGCGGCAAGTGGGTTCAAAGTTGCAAAACGTTGAGAAAAACACAGGGAAACATGGAGAAATGTTGTAAAATTGAGGGGTCAAAATTTGCTTAAGTAAAACATATGCAGAAGCGCTTGAGATTTGACAGGGAACCCAATCAAGAATCACAGGGAAACAGTTTGAAATGCAGAGCAGTTGTTTACCTGGAGCAAGACAGCTTTGGGTTCAAACCATAGTCAAGAGCAAGTCATCTGGGGAAACCTTTTGGCAAAACCATTGAATTGAGGCGTATGATTGGCTACAAGACGGAGTCTATTTAATCAGTGTTTTGAGGGCTTTAACTTGAGAGTCAAAGCCTAAAAAATGAGGAGCAGAAGAAGAAAATTCATGGCTTTCAATGGCTGAAGTAAGTTCTAAAGTTTAATATATTATAGAGGAAGAAAAACGGATAGTTTAAGCTTTTGGAAACCAGAGTTCTAAGAGAGATTTTTGGTCTGAAACAAGGAGCTATAAAAGAGAGAGCTATCTGAGACTCTTAAGAGACTGAATCAAGTGGATTATAAAGGCCACAACAACTAAAGAAGGAGATCAAAACCAATCTTAAGGTGCAGAAGCCCAAGATAAAGCAGTAAGAGCCAGAAAGAAGGATCCAAAGCTGGAGCAGACCGCAGGAGCCCAAGACAAAGGTGCAGGAGTCCAAGACCAAAGTGCAGGAGCCCAAGACCAAGTACAAGGAGTCTAAGAGATTGTTGGAGGACTCCCAGTACTGGAAAACCCATACTTTTTTCCTTACCCAGGCATTATATCAGGAGGTTTCTAAGGGGATCTTCCTTCTGACCAAAAATAAAAGCCTATTACAACCCCTGCCCAAATTTCCAGTAATTAGACTTCAAGCCCAATGAGTGAACTACCCCATATCTTTTACCCTAGTCAAGGATAAGAGGATACCTATTGTCAGAGTTGTAGGAGATTTTCCACTAGTAAGTCTTCCCAGGAGGAGTGAGAGAGATTGACTAGGCATTTTGAGATGACAGATAGGGGAAGGGAGTTCATAGTGAATGAATTTACCAGGTTGTTACAAGAGTGGTATAGACCTACAGAGAATTTGGCGCCCACAGAAGTACAGGTGCATAGAGGGGATGCCTGTCTAGTGATTAGAAAGGTACTGGAAGTGTTTGCAGTTATGCAGGTCAAGTACAAGCTTCTGATCAACTCTTCACCACTGTTGGGAAATGACAACTCCTCCAAGCCAGTCCCTGGCTATGAACCAGGACACACTTTGGGGACTGGTGACCAGGAACCCCACAATAGGGCTCATGGTACCTTCCCAATGTCCAGTGAGGCATTGGCTGGGCTTTCACATACTGAGGGGGCATCTGAGTGGGCAGTTACTGCCTACAATAATGCCCAACTGGTCTGCCTGGACCCAGTATTGCTCAGTGGAGTTTACTGTGTAAACTCCATTGAGCTTGTTTGTGACATCCTGGTGACGCTCCCATTCAAGAATATACTGGAGATGAGCTGGGCCCACGCGGCAGCTTGCTTCTGCTTCCTGGTGAAGTATACACTCTCTTACCTCCTTGAGAACTTCAGGCGCACAGTGGGGAAATTGGCTGTTGCAGACGCAACAGCCGTAAAGAAGACAAAAATCCTTCTTGCCAACTTTGGGTTAGCCTGGAGCGCCAATGAGACAGGGGTCCCTGCACCCATGAAGCTGACCTTTGCTAAAACTAAACATAAGAAAAAATAAGCGCAGTATACAATAAGCTGTGCGAGTTTACTGAAGCCTTTGCTGGGCAAAGGCTTCACCTTGTGGTTTACCTGGGATATCTTTTCTTCTTTGGGATGAGCGCCAGCGTAGAGGACTTAGACAGGGTCCTTCTTGGGATCAACAAGGCCAGGCTCTCCCTGGATGGGAAGAAGGTCCCCAGGATACAACTTTTTGGACCATGTTATCCAGGACGCCCTGGTCCTGGCTGGTATTTACAGATTTGCAGCCCTGCCCAAAAAGCTGCTGCTTTACTCCCACCTGACCCTACTGCCTTTTACTAGTGCTATAAATATTTTAACCAGGGTGTATTCACTGTATACAGTGTGGCGGTGGAGGTTGTAGGCCACCTCCATTGCCAGGCGGGTACATACCAACAAACTCACTACAGGGGCTCTTAATAAATTCTCTCTTCCAATAAATTTCATTGCAATTCATATTATTTTTATCATGATAAATTTTTTTAACTCTTATTTTAGCAAACAAGTTCTGCAAAACAAATTTGGAGAAGGTTGTCATATAAGCATAAATATATTTACTTTAATAAAATTTACTTCTATTGTTTAAACTTTACATTTAACTTTTTTTAATTTTACTCTTATATTTATTTGACAAAAGTGATATAAATATATTCATTTAATCAAGTATCAAGTGTTTGGGATTACCTCAGATGGCATAATAAAATAATATATAATAAAATAAATAAATTACTTACATCTATTAATGGATCTTCTAAATGTGATTACGGGCGTGGAAACATCTAAATATAAAATGATAATTAATAAATCTTGAATAGTAAATAAGAGAATATAAAAAATTGGATACACTAAGTCTTTAATTGATTGGCTGTTTGGCTAGGCACGCGGGGATGAACAAATCAGCGTGGTCATAGAATTTGGCCACAGTCTCAGCTGGGAGGGTGTGGATCCCAGCCTGCAGCAAATTCAAGAGGTCCTTGGTCCCAGTTGGGGTTCCTTGCTTGACAACTTGCTTGAGCCACCCAAAGACTTCCTTGATGGGATTTAGGAAGGTCAAATAGGCTGGGAGGAAGAGAAGGCATAAATTTGCCGTGGCCAATTGCTGGGGGCCCACTGCGCTGTTGATGTCAATCATTGGGGATTCCTTGAGAATGTCAGCCACTTGGTGGAGACCAACATTGTCCAGCACAATTATGTTTGTGAAGCCCAGGCTTGTGCGCCTCAGGTGCTCCTGGACCAATTGGAGGGATGCTAGAAAGGTGTGGCTGTTGTGGGATCCTAGTATCATTTGATAGAGCTCGACCCTCTTTGGACCAAGGAGAGCCACCATCAAATATGCTGTGGCGCGGACTGTAGCACGCCAATCTACCCCATTTTTTTGAGCCTTTTGGGACATACCTATATGCATTCTGCGTAGACAAGGCAAATGCTGATTTCTCAATGTAATAGAATTTGACTGTCCCTTTGGCTTTGAGGGCAGTGTAGGCCTCAGCGTATTTTTTCTGGGTCTCAATGTTGGTTGGGCTATTACAATTGTACAGAGATACCCCTGAGCTTTTTCCAGGAAAAGCGCATTCCCTTGATCAGATGGTAGTAAAAGGAAATTGAGGACTCAACCCCAAAAGTGGATTTAACCATTGACTGTATATTTGCCAGTTCAAGATAGCAATCTTGGATTATCCACTGGTGGATTGCCCATTTGTGCTCCTTGATGAGCATGGTGGAAACGCGCAAGGATTTCTCTGCGGCAAGGAATCAGCCAGTATTAATGAAGGTGTTGAATAACTTGCTGGTGTACTTGGGATCCACCCCAACAAGAGCTGTGGCCGCCTTGTAATCACCTTATTCCCTCATTAGCTTGAGCAGGATGATGTGTTTGATATCAGGGATGCGCTTCTGGGCGGGATTTGCGGGAGTTGATGAATCAAGATCCTGATTGGTGACTGGCTTGCAAGGCATAGGCACCTTGTTTTAGAAGGCTACAACCTTATTTAACACCAGCTGTCCCTCCACAGTTCTATAAAACTCAGACTCCTTGTCCTGTTCCTGGTCATCATCACTGACATAGGGCTCATAGCTAGTGTCAAGTACAGACTTCACCTTCTCTAGCTTGACTGACAGGACCAACTCTTGCCGGTACACAACTCAAACACATATGAAGTAAGTTTGATTCTTTGTTTCTGACTGTTTTTGTTGTTATCACTTTGGTGGGCTTCTGGGTCAGCTTGGGGACCCAAGGGTTGATGCTCTGCGCCCTAGCAGCTTGTGCTCCTTGAACCAGCTGTGTCAGTGCAGCATCACTATTAAACTCTCCTCTTGCATCTCCTTCCTGAGTAGGCACTTGGGCTGCACTAACTCTGTTCTTTGACCCGCGGGGCGACTGCAACCACAGCGCACAACAGGTCCATTGGTGCTCTGTTATTGTATTCCTTCCATTTTGAGAATTTAATAAAATACTAAATAAATTTCAATTAAGTTACTCCCTAATTTTAATTTTTGCTTTTATCTTAATATGGATATTTAATTAATGTTTCCCCATATCACAATTATAGATTTTTTATTTCTTAATTAGTTATTTCTGGTTTACAACGCCCATTTTTGAATACCCAACATAATTTCCACCCATTCTCCCATATTTTACGCCAAATTAAGCACCCAACACAATATTTTTAAAAAAATTTCAGATCTTGTGTCTTATTTTAGATACCTTGGTGTCATTCTTGATTACAATACATTGCACACATTGAGTGAGTGATTTTGTTTACATAGTGAGTTCCTATTGTGTTTTGGTTTTGGTTTGAGTTTTGACTCACCACGCTTGGGTGTATTTTGTCACTGATTCACATAATAAACATATGTACACCAAAAGTCAACTCACACCATTTTGTTTGTGAATCAAAAAAATTTGGATTGTATTTTGAATAGCTTAGCTTTGGGCATGAGCACTTCTTTGCTGGGTTGACCCATTTTGCCCATTAATGCCAAAAATCCCTGTTAACAGAGTGTATATTTTAACCTGATAGTTGTAATTTTCTTAAATCTGAAATCATTTTGTTTAAATCTATGGTATTTTTGGTTTTCACCATAGCTTTTAAAACTACTGTATAGGATTAGATGTATTACTAGAGATATAGTAGTTTTAAAAGCTATGGCAACAACCAAAAATACCTCAGATTTAAACAAAATTCATCTCTCAGGTTAAAATATACACTCTGTTAACAGGGTTTATTGGTGTTAATGGAAAAATGAGTCAACACAGCAACAAAGGGCTCACACAGAAAGAAAAACCATTCAAAATGCAATCCAAAATACATTGATTCACAAACAAAATTGTGTGAGTTGACTTTTGGTGTACATATGTTTACTATGTGAATCGGTGACAAAATACACCCAAGCAAGGTGTCAAAACGCAAACCAAAAACAAAACACAATAGCAACTCACTACGTAAACAAAATCACTCACACAATGTGTGCAATGGATTGTGATCATGTATGATACCAAGGTATCTAAAATACGACACAAGATCTGAAACATAAATTTTAAAAATATTGTGTTGGGTGTTTGAATTTAGCAGTAAAATCTAGGGAAATGGGTGGTTTTTTTTAGTATTCTAAAATGGGTGTTGTAAAACCAAAAGCAACTAAGAAATAAATAATCTATAATTGGGATATTTGGTGGGAAAAAATATTAATTGAATATCCATAAACAGATAAAAGCAAAAATTAAAAATAGGGAGTAACTTAATTAAGTTTTATTTAATATTTTATTAAATTCTCAAAATGGAAGGAACACAGAAACTGACTACCATTGCACCCATTGTGTGCTGTGGTCACAGTTGCCCCTGCGGGTTAAAGAATAGACTTAGTGCAACACAAGTGCCTACTCAGGAGGGAGGCGGGAGAGGAGAGTTCCATAATGACACTGCACTGACACAGCCGGTTCAAGGAGCACAACTGCTAGGGTGCAGAGCATCAACCCTTGGGTCCCAAAGCTGACCTGGAAGCCAACCAAGGTCACCACTACCAAAATGGTTAAAAACAAGGAGATAGAACTTACTTTGTATTTGTTTGACGTTGTGTACCAGCAAGAGTTGGTCCCGTCAGCCATGCTGGAGAAGGAGAAGCCTGTACTTGATACTGGCTACGAGCCCTACATCAGTGATGGCAATCAGGAGGATGACAAGGAGCCCCAGTTCTATCAAACTGATGAGGGAAGCTGGTGTTAAAAAAGGTTGCAGCCTTCTATACCAAGGTACCTATGCCCTGTGTTGTGCCCAATGCCAACAAGTCAATCCCCACTGCTAAAAAGCCTGTCCAGAAGCGCATCCCTGACATCAAACTCATCATCCTTCTTAAGCTAATGCGTGAATTGGGTGGTT
The DNA here is from genome assembly GCA_014839935.2 of Entomophthora muscae. Lineage (NCBI taxonomy): Eukaryota > Fungi > Entomophthoromycota > Entomophthoromycetes > Entomophthorales > Entomophthoraceae > Entomophthora > Entomophthora muscae. The sequence goes on from QTSX02004407.1 coordinate 63,767, forward strand.
ACAAGGCAGCCACAGCTCTTGTTGGGGTGGATCCCAAATACGTCAGCAAGACCTTCCAAAAATTCATTAATACTGGTTGTGTCCTTGCTGCGGAGAAATCCTTGTGCGTGTCAACCATGCTCACCAAGAAGCACAAATGGGCAATCCACCAGTAAATAACTGTAAAGTTCCATGGCCCACCTTTGGCCCTGGATTGGGATGTATTTCCAAGACCATCAAAAAAGGTGGCCTGTGTGCAGGCAAAACCTGTGACGGAAATCACTGGATAATATGAAGCCTTTCTAAATGATGGGGAATTACCACCCAAATCCACATAGAATTGATGACTAACCACCAACGCGGCTTTAAATATCTTTTTGTGAAATTTCCAATTGAAACTCCAGGATCAAGTAGAACAATCAATCCTAACCAGATTAAACCAAGATAAATGATCTGGGAAAGCATCAATGCATCTTCAGCGTAGAATTTTGGGCATTGAGAAGTGACACAATTTTCATTTTCCAGAATGGGGGAGGAGCTACAAAATCAGCTGGCATGAAATTAACATTTTACGGCGCCAACAACAAAGTTCCAGATGCTGGGCCCCATCTTCCTGAAATGATTCTGTTCAGAATCAGATTGTACGGGATATAACGCAACAACCTGAGCACAGGATGCATTTTTAAAATTTAAAATTAGAACTTGGGATAATTGATTTTTATTGAGTAAATTTAGAAGGACTCAACTCTTAGAGTTGAAACAGGGAAATTTATTCAATATATACCAGAAAAATTGACTAAGCAATACTACCTGAGTCTTGATCTCCTATTCCTTTGGCATCTTCAAGCAAGTATCTAGTCCAGGTTGCAAAGAACCCTTGCATGACCAGTTTCTGGCAACCATGCCAATTAATGAGCTTATATTGGGTGACCCTCATATTACATTGATTTATCAACGTCAGTTTACAAGGGGGAGCTGGTTTCAGCTAGCATACTGGAGCAGCTGTGACCCATTTTCAATCAACTGTTTGGTTTAAATCCATTAACTTGGTCAATTTTAATACAGGTTTTCCGGCCTTCCGTGCCTTCTTACTTGGACGGACAATACCCAGCATTATGGAACTTATTGTTACAAAACCCCTCCAAAACCTGGAGGACTTGGCCCACACAGTAGAAAAACGCTTTGTGTTGGCCTTCCCGGCTTAAGTTCTCATTTCCCCTTTGGAGTCCCCTCCAACTGCAGAGGAGACATTAATTCAGCTAGATTGCTTGCTGTCCTGGTGTTGCCCGGTCCTGAAATAATTAGCAAACCAATGAAAGAAAGCGGGCCACATGAAGTCAGAAAGGTCAAATCTGCGGCCTGGGGAAATTGGGTACCAAAACCTGCAACCAGTGGTGTCCCAGGTAGCTAATTCCTCCGGCCTGGGAGTCCCTTGGCCCAAAACAATTGGGTTCCAGAGCTCTCTGGTGGAGACGTCAGAGGAAGGCATTAGGGGAAATGTGCACCCTGAGTCCTCGGAAGGCTCCTAGCCAATAAAGGGGCTGAGTCTTACATCTGGCCCCGCGGCCCCTATTTTCTGGGTCTCAAACCAAGATAAGATTGGCTAGTACTCTTTAATAGGCTCCCCTTTAGATTGCACTCCGATAGCCCCTTTCATAACTCCTGCTGTCCTATCACCCCCCCCCTTTGTATAAAATGGAAGCATGGGCCATCAGGTCCCTTGCTTACCAATTCCAATTGTTGAATAAACTCCTGACTTTGCAAATCTTTTGTATTTTAAAGTTTGTTTAACAATAAAGGTATTTATCCCAACTCCTGCTGTTGTCCCCGCCTCCTGCTTTCTCTGGCCCGCCTGACCGTCTGCCCGTCATTTTTTGTTGGGAATTGTTCTGAGTATATTAATTTGGATCATTTCCTATTATTTACCTGTGCACCTGGTCTGTCCACCCAGTAGTTTTAGCAAAAGAAGGACACCCGCTGAAATCATGTTGTCACCTTAGTACAAGATGGCTGTGTGGATACTGGTGCCCATTTCCCTCTTGTTCTGGTCCTCAAACCCAGTCTTTTGGAGCAAACTTTCCTTGATTTCTCAATCTTCTGAGTTTATTCCTGGTCTTTTTGCAAATGCAATTGAGCATCTTACCCAGATTCCCATCAAACCGGGATCCTATGGGTTGTTCTCTTGGTTGTCTTCTCATCTTGAAGAGTTGTTGCCACCTTTAGAATCTGTTACTACTGAAACTCCTTCTTCTGACTTGGTCAATCCTTCCCCCTTGCGCCAAATCCCTGAGTCAAATACAGAGGCCCCTTTCACTTGGGATTGCTCTCTGGGTTACTTACTGGAGCCATGGTCATGGCTTTGGATGCATACTTCCCTCCCCTTTCACATCTGGTCTCTTTTGGGAGGCTCCTTCAAGCGGCTATCCCAGTCTTGCACTGGATGGCATCCTGGTGGTTGGTCCCACCAGGATGGGAGCCAGACTTTGTTAGTCTAGCCCCCCTCTCTTACAATAACCCAGGATTGCCATCTTGAACTGGAAAATATACAGTCCATGGTTAAATCTACTTTTGGGATTGAGGCTCAATTTCCTTCTATTATCATTTGGTCAAGGGAATGCGCTTTTCCTGGAAAAAGCTTGGGGTATCCCCCTACAGTTGGAGCAGCCTAGCCAATATTGACGTCCGGAAAAACTACACAGAGGTGTACACTGTCCTCAAAGCCAAGGTGACAGTCAAATTTTACTATATTGACAAATTGGCATTTGCCTTGTCAATGCGCAATGAGTATGGCTATGTCCCAAAAGGCTCCAATGACAGGGTGGCTTGGCATGCTGCAGTCCGCGCCACAGCCTACTCAATAGTGGCTCTCCTTAGTCCAAAGGGGGTTGAGCTCTATCAAATGATACTAGGCTCCCACAACAGCTGTACCTTTCTAGCATTCCTCCAATTGGTCCAAGAGCACCTGAGGCGCACAAGCCCGGGCTTCACAAACATAATTGTGCTGGATAACATTGGTCTCCATAAGGTGGCAGATATTCTTGAGGAATTACCATCAATTGACACCAGCATTGCAGTGGGCCCCACCAATTGGCCACGGCAAATTTGCGCCTTCTCTTCCTCCCCACCTATTTGCCCTTCCTGAATCCCATCAAGGAAGTTTTTGGGTGGCTCAAGCAAGTTATCAAGCAAGGGACCCCAACTGGGACCAAGGACCTATTTGATTTGCTGCAGGTTGGGATCCACATCCTCCCAGCTGAGACTGTGGCCAAATTCTATGACCACGCTGATTTGTTCATCCCCGCGTGCCTAGCCAAACAGCCAATCAATTAAAGACTTAGTGTATCCAATTTTTTTATATTCTCTTATTTACTATTCAAGATTTATTAATTATCATTTTATATTTAGATGTTTCCATGCCCGTAATCACATTCAGAAGATCCATCAATAGATGTAAGTAATTTATTTATTTTATTATATATTATTTTATTATGCAATCTGAGGTAATCCCAAACGCTCAATACTGGATTACGCAAAAATATTAAAATCACTTTGGTCAAATCAATATAAAAATAGTTTTAAAAAAATTAAATGTAAAATGTACAAGTTAGAATTTATTTTATTAACATATAATTTTATGCTTTTATGAATTCTGTTTTTACAATATATTCTGCAAAACTGGTTTGCTGAAGTAAAAATTGTAAAAGTTTATTATAATTAGAATACTATAAATTGTAATAAAATTTATTGGAATCATAATTTTATTGTGTGCGCCTGTAGTAGGTTCTTTGGTATATACCCACCCCGCAATGGAAGTGGCACACAACCTCCACTGCCACATTGTGAATGGTAGATACACCCTTATTGAAATACTCCCTCCTGCTGGTTAAAGGCAGTAGGGTCAGGTGGGAGTGAAGCAGCAGCTTTTCAGGTGGGGCTACAAACCTGTATATCCCAGCCAGGACCAGGGCGTCCTGGATCACATGATCAACTAAGTCAAATCCAGGGGGGACCTTCTTCCTGTTGAGTGCAAGCTGGGCCTTGTCAATTCCCAGAAGGACCCCGTCTAGGTCCTCTACAGACGCGCCCATCCCGAAGTAGAATAGGAACCCCAGGTAAACAACCAGATGAATCCTTTGCCCTGCAAAGGCTTCTGTGAACTCACACAGTTTATTATAGACTGCGCTTATCTTCTTGTTGTGCCTGGTCTTTGCAAAGGTCAGCTCCATGGCTGCAGGGAGCCCTGTCTTGTCAGCACTCCAGGCCAACCCAAAGTCTGTCAGGAGGATCTTGGTCTTCTTTACAGCTGTTGTGTCTGCAACAGCCAATTTGCCCACCGCGCACCCAAAGTCATCCAATAGATAAGACAGGGTGTGCTCCTCCAGAAAGCAGAAGCAAGCAGCCGCATGAGCCCAGCCCATCTCTGGTACATTCTTGAATGAGAGCATTGCCAGGTTGTCCCAAACAAGCTCAATGGAGTTTACATAGTAAACTCCACTGAGGGATACCGGGTCCAGGCGGACCAGTTGGGCATCCTTGTAGGCAGTAACTGCCCACTCAGATGCATCCTTGGCATGCGTAAGTTCTGCCAACGCCTCCCACAACATCAGAAAGAACCCGTGGATACAGCCCTCTAGCTCCTGCAAGAAAGGGGGGACAGGAAAAGCTGTTTGGCCACATGAGTGGCGTAGTTGGCGTAGAATGTGGCAGGGACAAAAGGGACCAGGACTTGGCAGAGTTTGCCGTCTACATTTTCTAAGAAAAAAGGTAAGTTTTTTGAAATTTTATTAATTTTGTTTTTTAGGCTACCTTCTTGTGTTTCTTCCTTGCCCGCAGCCTCTGCAGGTTTAGTCATTCTTGGCGCAATCAATTGCACAGGTAATTTGGTATCCTCTGCCCTGGCACGCTTGACAGGTTTGAGATGTTCATACATCTCTGGGTCATCAACCCAGACAGACGGCGCAGAAAGATTGTATGCCTTGAACTGGAGGCCCTCAACCACAGTTTTTTGAATATTTAGTAAGCGCTTGATTGTCTTCTCAGGGGTGTCTGGAATTTTTGACATTAGTGCCTTTGCGGACACCTTGTCAATTTTGTCCCCAGTGAGGACAACAGACTTCATTTTGGCTTTGACCTTGCGGTCAATTTCTTTGATTTTGGCAATTGCCAAGTTGAGATCCTTCAGAAGCTTCTCCAATTCTCTCATTGATTTTTTACTAACCTTTCCATATGTTTTTATAGCTTTTGCCCCAATAAATTCTGTATTATTTTGATACTGTTGCCTCTTTGTTTATTCCTTTTTTTTCCCATCTACTACATTATCCCATCTTTTTACCCATTTTGTATATGTTTTACGCTCATCTTGATATGTGTTGTTTGCTTTGTGTTAGCATTGTTTCCTCAATTACCATATTATTTTTGGCGCTTGACATAGCTCCTTGTGAAAATATTAACACTTATTTGGTGATCAGCAAAATTTGAATTAGAAAATTATAGTGTTAACTTTTTTTAGATAAAGTTGTTACTGATCCAAATTCAAAACCTTAATGATAAACTTTAAGCCAATCAGGAGCTGAGTGATAAAGTGATTGTTGTGACATAAAGGGTCATTCAATAATTATTTGATGCATGTGTGCTAATTAATATGATTGGCTGGATTTTTACCATTAAGGTTTTGAATTTGGATCAGTAACAACTTTATCTAAAAACAGTTAACACTATAATTTTCTAATTCAAATTTAGCTGATCACCAAGTTGTTGTTAATATTTTCACAAGGGGCTATGTTTAAGTGCTAAAAATAACTGTGTTCTGGATCTAGATACACAACATAGTAAATATATGTTTTTATAGAAATAAGCTGAACATAAATAATAAAACCAACTATAAACAAAGAGAACATGAACAATTGAAATTCAAAAAAAGATAATATAAATAGAAAATGTTTGATGACAGGGGTTTATTGGGGTGGGGGAGAGTGATGCCTAGGAGGCAGAATAACGCAGGAAGGAAGACGTAGAGGCAGTGCTGGCCTGGGGGGTCTGGGATTGAGTGGGTTGGGCTTGCAGGTTAGGGGTGTTGGTGGCAGGGGTGGAGGCAGGAGGATTTTGCGTGATGGCTGCCATATAACGCATGTTGTATTCCTCATCAGTCATTGGCTAGATGGGCTGGTAAGTGGCAGTGGCTAAGGTGGAAGGTGCTTATCCTTACGTGATTGGTTGCCCATGTTCACATGAAAAACCATTTGCGCAAACAAGTCAGCCACCATCTGGCAGCTAAAGAGAAAATTGTGGTCAAGGACCCCAAGATAGAGGTCGTTGAAAGCCTGAGGGTGGCGCTCCCGTAGTGTATCTCCAATGTTGAAGAAGCCAACATCAGCCAGATGGATATCTGCATGGCTGGCGGGGTAGACTGAGGCCTGGTGCCCGTGTCCCTGGATGGCCTTGAGGGTGGTGGAGCTACCCTCCATCTGGTGGCTTAAGAAAACCTGGTACTTGGAATTTGAGCCATCCCAGGAGTTGAGTAATCCACCAAGGATGTGGCTGTATGAGTAGCTGTCAATGAAATCTGGGTTTGTCTGATAGTAGACAAAACCCTTGGCTGAAACAGCCAGAAATGCACCAATGAACGTCCCCTTCTTGACCTTCTTCCTTCTATTCTTGGCAGCAGCTTTTCCTTGCTTGCCAAAATCATCAAAAGCTATTGATAGCTTGTAATATGAGATTAACATTACATCATCAGTTAGACTAGTCAGGCATTGGACCAGGGTTGATTTGATGGCGGTGTCATACAGGGAATCCTCAGCGCCATCCCATTGGTTGCCAGCAAAATTGATAAGAACCTGTATGGAAGCCACCTTCCCATACATCCAGAGCTGCACCATGCTCTCAGAGACCCATATGTTATGGTGTGAGAGCTGCTTCCAGACCTGGGTCAAGGGAAGCTTGGGATCCCGCTGGAGGAGGTCAAGCATGATTGGGTATGCCTCAGATATTTGTGATTCAGGGGCTTTCTTGGGGTTCTTGGCTGTCCTGATCAGATTCCCCCTGTTCATCAGGTTGTTGAATTCCTGCATGACAGTAGCTTGGGTAAATTGCAACTGGGCGGCAATCTGTTCCCAGGACAGACCCTGTAGATTCAGTGCCACAATTTCCTGAAGAATTTGGGTGGTGATGATTTGTTGCTTGGGGTGCTGGGCTGGGGGAGCTGAAGCCTGATTGGCTGTAGGGGGCAGGTTGGCTGGTGGCAGGAATTTGTTCTGAATCAAGGTTGCCATCCTGATTGGTTGGTTGGTGGGCAGCTTGTGCGGGGGTGGGTACGGGAGCAGGGGCAGAGCTAGACACTATGTGACTACTGAACAAGTCAAAGCCATAGGGGTTGGCGGTCAGGTACAGGTCAGCTTCCTTGTTACCCACCTCAAAGGCTTAGGTGTAAACAGGTGGCTCCACATTCTGAGCCTTGCCTCCATTAATGCTGGTTTGGCTGCTGGCACCGTCAAAGATATTGCTAGTAAAAACCATTGTAAAAAACCTAGGATAAAATCACTAAAAGTATAAATTTTAAAAATTAATAATTTATTTTTATTGTAATCTTGAGTTCATATTTGGAAGATTCTCAAAACCTTTTCATACAAATCTGGAGCCATGAAAATGGATAAAATGCCTCTGTTCCTAAATTGGATAGCTGTTGATTGGCTGTTAAACTGTTATTTTTCTATTTCAGGCTGCTCATACTACACATCTTGTGTGAGTTTGTTTTGTTTTGTGCTTGTGTAATCTTGCTTCTAGATTGCTCAAGTTTTGTTTCACTTTAGTTCTTCTGTCGGTGCCTCATATGAATCCTGTGGATTATAATATACTCCGGAACAGCATACATCCATTTCACTTGTTGTGTCAGTTCATTTTGTTTGTGGTTTGAACTACACCTCTTGATGTTTGATATAATTTTGTATAATGGGCTAGTGAAATTTTGTTTTTTGTTTGACAGTCCATTTATTAACTGAAATTTTATAAAGTAATTGAATCCTGAATCTTGCACAACTTGGATTTCGTTTAAATCTGAAATCATTTTGTTTAAATCTGAGGTATTTTCAGTTGTTGCCATAGCTTTTAAAATACTGTATAAATGTGCTTTTAGAATTTTCCAATATTGGCAATTCTGGCAATTTAAATACAGCTATTGCATATTTTTCAAAATCCCCAACTTACCCTACTTCCAGAATACCTTCTGGATTCCCTCTCAAGCATCTGGAAGCATCCTGATCATATTTATGTTCTGCCATTGCTGTATAAAGCCATCACCCAACATTCAATAAAACTATCATTTCTTCTTTTTATCTTGCTTCCCCGCAGTGTTGCCTTCTCAATTCAATGGTGTAAAAGATTAAATCTGCCCAGAACAGAATCTACTGGCTAAGTAAAAGATGATACAGTAGTTTTCAAAGCTATGGCGCAAAGCTAAATTAAGTCAGATGCAAATAAAATCAACTGGTCTGAAAGTGAAATGTACTTAGATTAAAACAATATAGAAGTGACCCCAGATCTATTGTTAATCGATATAAATTTATCGGGGTTTGATTTTTTACAGGCGAGTTGATTTTGCTTAGCACCATAGCTTTGAAAATTACTGTGCTGATTTCAATCTACTCTTTATCGATACAGATTCACCCATTCCCAGCTATGTTTGGAGCTGAGTGGATTTTGTTCATCTTGACCGGGTTAATATGAACATTAATAAGTCTTTTGACTGACATTGTTATTTTTAAGCGCTTGATCAACAATGACACCCCTTCTGATATTTTTAAAGGGTATATCTCTATAAAGCATTGATATATGTTTTTAGGTTTTGGCTTGAAGTATCATATATAACTTGATTTATTTCACCTTGGATTCAAGTTTATAAATCTGGGAAAGTGAAACTAGTTGCTTGAAAACAGTATTAAAACTAATACTCCTGCTCGAACTTGGGACCCTTCTTGTACATGATCAACCCAACAGGAATCCCGTCGTAATGTACGGGATACTTCAGATAGCGCTGCTCTTCAAAGATATTGTACCATTTTCTCTTGAGAGGCAAGGCCCAGTACTCACGTTGAAACTCGAGGTGAAATTCGGCAGGGCCAAAGAAAGTAAAAGAGAACGTCGCCAGGTTGGTGGCGTGGATGACTCTGGAGTACAATCGGGAAGACTTATGTGGACTCTGCTCCTTGTGAGACTTCTTGGTGTAGTTGACGCTGTGTCCGGTGAATGTCCAATCAACGCTTATTTTACATTTCTCTCCCGTATAGCAAGGTAGAGGCTGCGATATCTTAATGGGCTTGGACCACATAAACCCCCAATTAGAGTCCAAAGCATCGCAGTTGCCGTTGAGAGCGTATTGTGACAATTCGGCTGCGGCTTCAAAAGAGTTTGTCATCTTAAGATGCCATTGTGTGTAATCTTGCGCTCCAATCCAGTACGAAGTAAGAGGCAATACAATCGATGTACTCCCAAGAACCCAGCTGTTTCCTGCTACTACTAATTCTTGCATGTACTATCTACTATCACTGCCCTCCTTTTATAATGTCAAAAGTCCACAAGACACGTTTAATTACTTACAGGCTTGAGTAGTTTTGAATAAACATATTTTCTTTTGAACCCCTTTCCTATTGGATGGAGCTTACAATTGGGTATCAGCAAGCCAGCTGGCAATTCTAAGTCTCAGGTGCTGTATCAGAATACCTTTCATCCACGAATATTTACTTCGGTATGATCTAGCTTATTCCATTCCAAGCCGATCGTTTCATATTTTCAACAAGCCAAGTTTAGGAAGCAAGCCAATTAACCCGGCTAGCTCAGGCTCTGGGCCATCGTTGTTAAAATTATACCTTAAACATTTAAGTATGATAAAGTTACCGTTTTAGCTGGAGCACCTCTGAGCCGGAAATAGCGGGCTGGGCCCTACCTGACTACATTTTTTAGTGTCCACCTTTTTTCCAACCCGTTTTTTACAAAAAAAAAATATTGCCGGATTTCACTCCTTTGAGCTGTAAATAAAATTATATATATTAATATATATATATTTGACTCTCTGTCTGTCTGTAATGTTGCCTTGAGTGGGCTCAAGCCATAAGGGATTTAACTGAATTGATTTTTAATTAAATTTATTTTAAAAGTTGATTGTTAATCCAAAAGCTCAATTTGGCTCATCCTTACATCCAATCCCTTAGGTGCATATTTAAAAGTATACAGATTGAATTCAGTGGAGTGTGGTCTAAATCATGTTGAACTGAAATATAAGCCACTCAATCTTTAATAAATTTATATTTGATTACTTGAATTTTAAATTAATGGCTAGCCCCATTAACCATATCAAAGTGGCTTATCTGTATTGATTACCCAGCTCTAGAGGGGGCAGATTGAAATTAGAAAGGAGCAGCAATTGTTTAAGATCCTTTTATATGATTGGATGTTTAAACTCTGCTGAGGATTAAATGACCGATGAAAAGCGAGCATGATCAGTTTTAAATATATTAAATTGAAAAAGATACATAGATTTTAGTTTAAGTGCAGGATGGTTGGTTTGGAAATTTCAAATTTATCTATTCCAAAGTGAAATAATAGAATATTCCACTTGGATTATCAGCTGATCCAAGTGGCAGTATATTGTTTCAGAGTAAACCTTGCTTACTATTTAATCATCCAGATAATGATATCAGTGGATTAAACTGGCAAAAATGATATATAGACTCTATAAAATGATTTTCATAAAATTTAAAGTAGCTAGATGCGCTTTCAGACAGTTCTGATAAAAATGATACCAAACATGATAGCTCTAGATGCGTAGTTAAGTGCCGGAATCAGGCTCACACCATAATTAAATGCTTGGACTCAACTTGATATATGTAAATTCACTTTTAATATACACTAAAAAACTGAAATCAATGTATCTCTATGAATAATAAACCAAACTTGATATCTAATAGCTTATTTTAAAGCTATAGATCAGCTCTTCTTTTTGAAAGAAGTTAAAAATAAAAATGTAAAATTTTAAAACCATTATTTTAGGTTTGCTAAACTTAAATTAATCCTCCACTTGTTTATATTTATATTTTATATTTTATATTTTATATTTCCTACTTGGATATACAGTTTTAATTTCGTAAATAAAAGTTGAATCAACTTAAAAGAAAGCCTTTTTAAATAAGAGTTTTAATAAAACAGATGATAAGTAACCCCAGCCTAAAACTACAATAAAATATATCAAATTGATTTATCAAATTCAACTTTATATCTGTCCTTGGACAGGGCAACCACCCAGTGAAAAATAAGGGTTTAGCTTAGTTTATAATCCTTAAGCATATGCAGCATTTCTGAAACAGATTTAATAAATCTTTACTTCCTACACTTGAAAGATCAACAATGAAATAGATCTTTTAAAATCTAGACTTTATTGAATTCTTCAGTAAAAATCATCTGGTGGTAGGCTACGCCATCTCCAAAAGCAGCATCTTGATTACGCTATCTCAAATTTAATTCAGGATGGTATTTTTGCACCAGTGATTTTGAATCACAAAAAATGAAATATACATTAAAATAGTTAAAATTTAATTATAAATTCATAGTATGACATCTTAAAAATACAACATCTCAATCTTGTTATTGTAAGTCAAATCAATTTAGCTTTACTTTGCTGAGTTTATTTGCATATGAACTTATTTGTGTAGGGGTGCTTATGACATTGTGAATTTATGCCATTTATCATGTACAGTAGTTTTAAAAGCTAAGGCGACAAGCAAAATGAACTCAGATTTAAACAAAATCATTTCAGATTTAAACAAAATCCAACTATCAGGTTAAAATATACACTCTGTTAACAGGGATTTTTGGCGTTAATAGGCGAAATGAGTCAACACAGCAAAGAAGGACTCACGCGCAAAACAAAACCATTCAAAATGCAATCCAAAATACATGGATTCACAAACAAAATGGTGTGAGTTGGCTTTCAGTGTACATATGTTTACTATGTGAATTGGTGACAAAATACACCCACACATGGTGCGTCAAAACTCAATCCAAAAACAAAACACAATAGGAACTCAAAAAACAAACAAAATCACTCACACAGTTTGTGCAATGGATTGTAATCAAGAATGATACCAAGGCATCTAAAATAAGACACAAGATCTGAAACATAAATTTTAAAAATATTGTGTTGGGTGCTTAATTTGGCAAAAAAATATGAGAAAATGGGTGGAAATTATTTTGGGTATTCAAAAATGGGTGTTGTAAACCAGAAATAACTAATTAGAAAATAAAAAATCTATAATTGGGATATTGGGTGGGAAAAATATTAATTAAATATCCATATTCAGATAAAAGCAAAAATTAAAATTAGGAAGTAACTTAATTAAAATTTATTTAGTATTTTATTAAATTTTAAAATGAAAGGAACACAACACCAGAGTACCAATGCACCTGTTGTGCGCCGCGGTTGCGGTCGCCCCCGCGGGTCAAAGAATAGACTCAGTACAACATAAGTGCCTACTCAGGAGGGAGGTGGAAGAGGAGAGTTCCATAGTGACGCTGCACTGACACAGCCGGTTCAAGGAGCACAAGCTGCTAGGGTGCAGAGCATCAACCCTTGGGTCCCAAAGCTGACCCGGAAGCCAACCAAGGTCATCACTATCAAAATGGTTAGAAACAAGGAGGTAGAACTTACTTTGTATGTGTTTGACGCTATATACCGGCAAGAGTCAGTTTCGTCAGCCATGCTGGAGAAGGTGAAGCCTGTACTTGATACTAGCTATGAGCCATACATAAGCAATGGCAATCAGGAGGACAATGAGGAGCCCAAGTTCTTTCAAACTGATGAGGGACAACTGGTGCGCAAGAAAGTTGCAGCCTTCTACAACAAGGTGCCAATGAGTCAATTCCCACCGCTAAAAAGCCCGCTCAGAAGCGCATCCCTGACATCAAACGCATCATCCTGCTTAATCTAATGCGTGAATCAGGCAATTACAAGGCGGCCACAGCCATTGTTGGGGTGGATCCCAAGTACGCCTCAAAGACCTTCAACAAGTTCCTCAACACGGGTCAAGTCCTTGCCGCGGAGAAATCCTTGCGCGTGTCAACCATGCTCACAAAGGAGCACAAATGGGCAATCCACCAGTGGATCACCCGGGACTGCCATCTTGAACTGGCAAATATACAGGCCATGGTTAAGTCTACTTTTGGGGTTGAGGCTTCAATTTCCTTTTACTACCATCTGGTCAAGGGAATGCAATTGACCTGGAAAAAACTCGGGGTATCCCCATACAATCAGAACAGCCCAGCCAATATTGAGACCCGGAGAAAATACGCAGAGGCGTATACTGCCCTAAAAGCCAAGGGGATGGTCAAATTTTACTACATCAACAAATCAGCATTTGCCTTGTCAATGCACAATGAGTATGGGTATGTCCCCAGAGGCTCCAATTATGGGATGGCTCGGCATGCTGCAGTCTGCGCCACAGCCTATTTGATGGTGGCTCTCCTCAGTCCAAAGGGGGTTGAGCTCTACCAAATGATATTGGGATCTCACAATAGCCAGAACTTCCTATCATTCCTCTGATTGGTCCAGGAGCACCTGAGGCGCACAAGCCCAGGCTTCACCAACATAATTGTGCTGGACAATGTTGGTCTCCACAAGGTGGTGGATATTCTCGAGGAATTCCCAATGATTGACACCAGCGCTGCAGTGGGCCCCCAGCAATTGGCCACAGCAAATTTGCTCCTTCTCTTCCTCCCTGCCTATTTGCCCTTCCTAAATCCCATCAAGGAAGTCTTTGGGTGGCTCAAGCGAGTTGTCAAGCAAGGAACCCCAACTGGGACAGAGGACCTTTTTGATTTGCTGCAGGAAGGAATCCATACCCTCCCAGCTGAGACTGTGGCCAAATTCTATGGCCACGCTGATTTTTTTATCCCCGCATGCCTTGAAAATCAGCCAATCAATTAAAGGCTTAGCTTATCCCACTTTTTTATATATCCTCTAATTTACTAATCAAGATTCATTAACTAACATTTTATATTTAGATGTTTCCAAGCCCACAATCACATTCAGCAGCACCATCAATGAAGGTTAGTAATTTATTTATAATCATTTTTATTATTGCATCCAAGGGTATCCCAAACGCTTGATAATGGATTATGCAAACACATCAATATCATTTTTTGCAAATAAATATAAAAAGCAAACTAAAAAAGTAAATAATACAAATTAGAAGTAGATTTTATTGACATATATTATATGCTTTTATTTAAACCTTTCCTGGAATTTATTTTGTAAGTAATGTTTGCAAAAACATTATTTTATAAAGTTATTAATTATAATAAAAATAATCTAAAGGGTAAATATATTTATTGGAATAGAGGATATATTAGGAGCGCCTATAATGGGTTTGGCGGTATGTCCCCACTCCGCGATGGAGGTGGCGCACAACCTCCACCGCCACACTGTGGACAGTGGATACACCCTGGTTAAAATACTCCCGCCTGCTGGTGAAAGGCAGAATGGTTAGGTGGGAGTGAAGCAGCAGCTTCTCAGGTGGGGCCGCAAACCTGTAGATTCCAGCCAGGACCAGGGCGTCCTGGATAACGTGGTCCACTGAGTCATATCCGGGGGGACCTTCTTCCTGTTGAGTGCAAGCTGGGCCTCGTTGATCCCCAGAAGGACCCCATCCAGGTCCTCCACGCTGGCGCTCATTCCAAAGTAAAACAGGAACCCCAGGTAAACAACAAGGTGAAGCCTTTGCCCAGCAAAGGCTTCTGTAAACTCGCATAATTCATTGTATACTGTGCTTATTTTTTTGTCATGTTTAGTTTTGCCAAAGGTAAGATCCATAGCTTCTGGGACCCCCATCTTGTCGGCACTCCAGGCCAGCCCAAAGTCCGCCAGGAGGATTTTGGTCTTCTTCATGGCTGTTGCATCCGCAACAGCCAGTTTTTCTACTGCGCACCTGAAGTTCTCCAGCAAGTAGGACAGGGTGTGCTCCACCAGGAAGCAGAAGCAAGCAGCCACATGAGCCCAGTCCATCTCTGGTATATTCTTGAATGGGAGCGTCTCCAGGACGCCCCAAACAAGCTCAATGGAGTTTACACAGTAAACTTCACTGAGGTTAACCTGGTCCAGGCGGACCAGTTGAGCATCCTTGTAGGCAGTAACTTCCCACTTGGATGCCCCCTCTTCATGCGTCAGCCCAGCCAATGCCTCCCTGGACATTGGGAATGCACTGTGAATCCTATCTTCAAGCTCCCGCAAGACAGGGGGGACAGGAAAAGCTGCTTGGCCACGTGAGTGGCAAAATTTGAGTAGAAGGTGGGGGGAACAAAAGGAACCAGGACCTGGCAGAGTTTGCCATCAACCTCTTCTAAAAAAAGGTAAGTATTTATGAATTTTTATTAACTTTATTTTCTTAGGTTACCTTCTTGGGTTTCTTCTTTGCTGGCGGCTTTGGCAGGCTTTTCCATCCTTGGCGCAAGCAGTTGTGAGGGCGTCTCAGTGTCCTCCTTGCGGGCCCTCTTGGCAGGTGTGAGATGTGCATACATCTCAGGGTTGTCCGTCCAGACAGACGGCGCAGAGAGGGCAAAGGACTTGAATTGCAAGCCTTCAACCACTGTCTTCTGAATGTTGAGTAGGTGCTCTATTGCCTTCTCAGGGGTGTCCGGTATTTTGGTCATGAGTGACTTGGTGGACACCTTTTTGATTTTGTCCCCTTCAAGGATGGCAAACTTCACTTTTTCCTTGACCTTGCGGTCAATTTCTTTGATTTTGGCAATTGCCAAGTCAAGGTCTTTTGAAGTTTTTCCAATTTGCTCATTGATTTTTTACTAACCTTTTCATATGTTTTTATAGCTCTTGCCCCAATAAATTCTGTATTATTTTGATACAATTGCCTCTTTGTTTATTCCTTTTTGTTTTCCCATTTACTACATTATCCCAGCTATTTACCCATTTTGTATATGTTTTACATACATCTCAATATGTGTTGTTTGCTTTGTGTGGCATTTTTCCTTGGTTACCATATTATTTTTGGCACTTGACACAGCCCCTTGTGAAAATATTAACAACAACTTGGTGATCAACTGAATTTGAATTAGAAAATTATAGTGTTAATTGTATTTAGATAAAGTTGTTACTGATCCAAATTCAAAACCTTAATGATAAACTTTAAGCCAATCAGGAGCCAAGTGATAAAGTGATTGTTGTGACATAAAGGGTCATTCAATAATTCTTTGATGCATGTGCGCTAATTCATATGATTGGCTGGTTGTTTTGCCATTGTACGCCATTGCCGCTGTGGCAAGTTGTTGATGAACTAGTGCTAACCCAGCAGCTGATTGGGCACTAGTCCATCAACAATTTGCCACAGCGGTAATGGCGTACAATGGCAAAACAACCAGCCAATCATATGAATTAGCGCACATGCATCAAAGAATTATTGAATGACCCTTTATGTCACAACAATCACTTTATCACTTGGCTCCTGATTGGCTTAAAGTTTATCATTAAGGTTTTGAATTTGGATCAGTAACAACTTTATATAAAAACAGTTAACACTATAATTTTCTAATTCAAATTTAGCTGATCACCAAGTTGTTGTTGATATTTTCACAAGGGGCTGTGTTTGGGTACTAAAAATAACTATGTTCTGGATCTAGATACACAATATAGTAAATATATGATTTTATAGAAATAAGCTGAGCATAAAGAATAAAACCAACTATAAATAAAGAGAACATGAACAATTGAAAAAATAAAGATAATATAAATAGAAAATGTTTGGCAACAGGGGGTTTATTGGGGCGGGGGAGAGTGATGCCTAGGAGGCAGAATAACGCAGGAAGGAAGACGTAGAGGCGGTGCTGGCCTGGGGGGTCTGGGATTGAGTGGGTTGGGCTTGTGGGTTAGGGGTGTTGGTGGCAGGGGTGGAGGCAGGAGGATTTCGCATGATGGCTGCCATATAACGCTTGTTGTATTCCTCATTGGTCATTGGCTGGATGGGCTGGTAAGTGGCAGTGGCCCAAGGTGGAAGGCGCTTATCCTTACGTGATTGGCTGCCCATGTTCACATGGAAAACCATTTGCGCAAACAAGTCAGCCACCATCTGGCAGCCAAAGAGAAAATTGTGGTCAAGGACCCCAAGATAGAGGTCGTTGAAAGCCTGAGGGCGGCACTCCCATAGTGTATCTCCAATGTTAAAGAAGACAATATCACCCAGATGGACGTCGGCGTGGCCAGCTGGGTACACGGATGCTTGGTGCCCGTGTCCCTGGATAGCCTCAAGGGCAGTGGAGCTACCCTCCATCTGGTGGCTCAAGAAAACCTGATGCTTTGAATTTGAGCCATCCCAGGAGTTGAGTAATCCACTGAGGATGTGGCTGTATGAGTACCCATTGACAAAATC
This sequence comes from Entomophthora muscae, assembly GCA_014839935.2. Lineage (NCBI taxonomy): Eukaryota > Fungi > Entomophthoromycota > Entomophthoromycetes > Entomophthorales > Entomophthoraceae > Entomophthora > Entomophthora muscae. The sequence goes on from QTSX02004407.1 coordinate 81,163, forward strand.
AGGGTTTGTCTGATAATAGACAAAATCCTTGGCTGACACAGCCAGAAATGCACCAATGAACGTCCCCTTTTTTACCTTTTTCCTTCTGTTCTTGGTGGCAGCTTTTCCCATCTCACCAAAATTGTCAAATGCAATTGATAACTTGTAGTAGGAGATGAAAATGACATCATCTGACAGATTTGTCAGGCATTTGACCAGGGTTGCCTCAATCTCGAGATCATATGGGGAATTCTCAGCGCCATCTCATTGGTTGCCAGCAAAATTGATAAGAACCTGTATGAAAGCCACCTTCCCATACATCCAGAGCTGCACCATGCGCTCAGACACCCAAATGCCATGGTGAGCAAGTTGCTTCTGGACCTGGGTCAAGGGAAGCTCGGGGTCCTGCTGGAGGAGGTCAAGCATGATTGGGTATGCCTCAGTTATCTGGGACTCTTGGGCCTTCTTGGCCGCCCCAATCTGATTCCCCCTGTTCATTATGCTGTTGAATTCCCGTATGACAGTAGCTCAGGTAAATTGCAATTGGTCAGCAATCTGGTCCCATGACAGACCCTGTAGATTCAGTGCCACAATTTCTTGGAGAATTTGGGCAGTGATAATTCTGTGTTTGGGATGCTGGGCGGGGGGGAGCTGAAGCCTGATTGGCTGAGGGAGGGGCAGGTTGGGTAATGGCGGGAAGTTGTTCCAAATTAAGGTTGCCATCCTGATTGGTTGGTTGGTGGGCAGCTTGTGCAGGGGTGGGTGTGGGAGCGGGGGCAGCACTAGACGCAAAGTGACTCTCAAACAAGTCAAAGCCATATGGGTCGGGGGACAGTAACAGGTCAGCTTCCTTGTTACCTGCCTCAAAGGCTTGGGTGTAAACAGGTGCCTCCACGTCCTGAGTCTTGCCTCCATTGAAGCTGGCTTGGCTGCTGCTAGCTTGGCTGCTAGTGCTGTTGAATATGTTGCTGTTAAAAACCATATTGAAAAAAAACCTAGGATAAAATCACTAAAAGTAGAAATTTTAAAATTTAATAATTTATTTTTATTATAATCTTGAGTCCATATTTGAAAGGTTCTCAAAACCATTCCATACAAATCTGGAGCCATGAAAATGGATAAAATGCCTCTGTTCCTAATTTGGATAGCTGTTGATTGGCTGTTAAACTGTTATTTTTCTATTTTAGGCTGCTCATACTGCATATCTTGTGTGAGTTCATTTTGTTTTGTTTTTGTGTAATCTTGCTTCTAGATTACTCAGATTTTGTTTCATTTTGGTCCTTCTGTTGGTGTCTCATATGAATCCTGATTGGATTATAATATACTCCGGAATAGCATTCATCCATTTCACTTGTTGCGTCTGTTCATTTTATTTGTGGGTTGAACTACACTACTTGATGTTTGATATAATTTTTTATAATGGGCAAGTGAAATTTTGTTTTTGGTTTGACATTTCATTTATTAACCAACAATATTTAAATTATTTGAATCCTGAATCTTGCGCAACTTGGATTTCATTTAAATCTGAGTTCATTTTGCTTGTCGCCATAGCTTTTAAAACTACTGCACTAGAATAAGTTTATACCCGCACTAAATCAAAGCCTTTTTTATAGTATCAGGAGATGTTCCTATAGCATTAATCCAAGGCACTTATAATAGGAATAACTTAAAACAACACCACTAAGGTAGTCCTACTATTGATTATCATTGCTGATGAAAAAATCCGCTTTTTCTATATTTATTTTATAAATTTTCATTAAGGGATACATTGATAGGAGTTTCCTCAATAAAATATTTTATTAGTGATTTTAACATGAAAGGTGGTGCTTACGCCATTTCAATTTACATCACTTCAAATTCCACTGGGTTTCATATCATCCAATCAATTTGATGTGCGTAATAAATAGGGGGAAATAAGGAGGAATTTCATATGATGCTGCAATATGCTATATCTATTCCCCAATTTCACTTCTTGCCTTTCCACTTTTCAAAAGCATTATTTCATGCAAAAACTATATCAATAAAAATCTAAGAAACCCTTTGAAAATTTGCACATACTGTAAATTCAGAACTTAAAGGTGAAAATGCAGGATTGTCAAATTCTTTTGCGTGAACTCACCAACTTAATGGAGTAATTTTCATCCCAGAACAACTTAATTTTTTGTATAAAAGGATGAAAAATATTCCATTAAGTTGGTGAGTTCACACAAAAGAATTTGACAATCCTGCATTTTTACCTTTAGGTTCTGAATTTACAGTATGTATTTTTTATTTCCTCTGAACATCTGGGTACCTTTTAACCCCAGTTGTATAAGCTAGTTTTTGAAATATTTAACCTTTGCTATTTGATAAAGTTGTGGTATCTCTGCTTTGAAATTCTTATTTTAAAATAAAAATTATGCTTGTTTCTTATGTTTTTGATCCACAGCATCTTGATTAAAGTATCTTAAATACACAATTTTGACTGCAAGTTTTCATTCAAAACTCAAAGTTTTATATATTTACACTACTAAACAAATTATTTTTATACAACAAAAACACTAAAGTTCAGATACTATACATTAAACCGTTTTTTCTACAATTCTATGTAAAAATATTTAATACTTCTATTTCAAAGAATTCTTATTTTCCTTTAAAAACTGCCCCAGATTAGCATATTTTGATTCTAATTTCATTTTAGATGTCTCTCAAGTCTACCACCAAAGCTACTTCCAAGGCATCCAAGGCTTTAAGGGCAATTTCAACCCTCCCAAGACCAAAAAACCCAAGACTACTCCCAAGAAGCAGCCTGATAAGGTTAAAGCACCTGCCAAGACACCCACACCATTACCTGAACCTGGGGGATACAGCCTACCCCTTCTCACTCTCCCTTTGTCTACTCCTCATCTGATCCCCAGGAGAAGATTTTCAAATTGGACCACCACTATGACCACACTTCAGAGCCTGAGGAAGGATCTGAGAAGGAACCTGAGCCATGTGCTCCTTTAGATTATCTAATTGAGTTTTGAGATGTGAACACTGTTCATACCATCTGCAACTACAATGTCACCTTTGCTATGCCCACCCAATTACCTGAGAGCTATCCAACAATGTCAAATCCGGGTGGTGATAGATTTGTCTATAAGGGAGACTCCTTCAACTTCAATAATGAAAAGAAGGCAATCCCCTAATATCAATTCAAATGTGATCACCTTGGCTGCCTAGCAGGGCTCAGAACTTATGAACTCACCAGATTTAAGGCCCTTGCTGTTGGCCATGACTGCAATGAGAAATTTGATTCTCTCAACCAACTGATTTGCTAGTTCCTTTGCCAAGTCATCCCCATCACCAGGGGCAAAACTTCTGCTAAGGTTTTTAATGACGCTTTTCTAAATCTCAATGACTCCCAACTTACCTCTGTTGGTGACGCTATTAAACTACAGAGATACCTCACTGATCAGATGCATGCTCTGAGCACTGAAGGCGTCAGTGCAATATCTATTGACAAGTTAATCTTAACTGAAAATTATAAGCTATCCTGTCATGAGGAACAATTTCTTATGTATGATGATGGTGTTAATGCCAAGGACATAATCATCCTATTTTCAAACTCTCAGGATTTTCATAGCCTTCTCAAGTGCAAGACCTAGCTTGCAGACGGTACTTTTTCCAACTGCCCAAAGCTATTCAGCCAGCTTTTTAATTTCCATGGGCAAATTGGTAATCTATTCCTTCCCCTGTTTTTCTAATTCCTTCTAAATAAGAAGCAGGATACCTATGTACAGCCTCTTACAATTCTTAAGAACAAATTGGATAAAATAATTCCTGCATTATAAGAGGAGCCCAAGGAGACAAGAGGGCTTAAAAAGAAGGCCCAGTCCCAGGAAGAGGAAGCCATCTCCACCAAGAATCATCCAGAAAGCTTGCCCTACCATGAATATCTGGTAGTTGAATTTGAACAAGCTCAGGCAAATGTCTTTGTCCAATTCTTCAAGAGTTCTATGCAGGGATGCTATTTTCACCTCCGCCAGGTACTCTGCCACCACCTCCAAAAGTGCTCAGATTTACATGGGCTTGTCAACTCAGAAGGCACCAAATAAGCCTTCAATTTCTTTGCTTACCTTATTAAAAAAGGAGGAGACCAATGATTTTTATGATATCTTCCTCCACCACCCTTACATCATTGTCAACCAGGCAGCCTTTGCGCCCTTTATTGATTATTTTGAAACTAAGTGGGTTGGTGTCTTCCAAGGAGCATGATGTATCCAAAAAATATGGTGACTCAATCACCTAGAACTTCTTAAAGCAGGTTAAAGACAATCAAATCAAGATCACCACTTTCCTTGAAGGGTGATGTAGCCAATTTGCAACTAGGGTCAGGGTTAAGAAGCCCAAGTTTAATAAGATCCTCATTTATCTCAGGACCCAGCAGGCCATCTCTGCATCCCTATTTAAGGCTGGGATGAAGGATAGGGATGTCCCCCTCAAGATGACCAGGGCAGTGAAAAGTATACAGGTTCTGCAAGATGGTTCTTGCATACTATCCCAAGGATACAAATCTTGAACATCTTCAAGCCATCTCTGTTGCTCTTTCAACCAATGTTTGAGCCCTTTTCCAATAAATTCTTCTCTATCCTCCCTCTATCTTTCTTCTATTCCTATTCTTTACTTTTCTTTAATGTTTGGGACTGTTATATGCATCTTTTAAAGTATGGAGCATATATTTGATAGATGGCAAAGGCTGCTTTTGAGGATATTTTGACTCTCAGGCTTTACGCAACCTTGTTGCCTCTAATTGACCCCCTTTTTATTGCAGATTTGAAATTATGAGCCTTTTTTAAGCCAATAGTAGGTTTTTAAAATTATTTTCAAAATATTTTTTTGTTTTTTGTGTTTGAAAAAACTAAACTTTTTAAACGTGTTTTTCATAGCTGCAACACCATACGTTGAAATGGACCAAGTACTGTTACTTTCAAGATAGCGTTTTTAGAGATGGCGTAAATTGAGATAGCAATTTTCAAGGCACCTTCTTGAGATGATGTGTCCTACTTTTCCAATGAATAAAAATATTATTTTAGTCAATAGGCTTAATTTACTAATTCAGAATGGACATGATAAACCAAATGTGTTCTTTGTTCTATCCAACTGCCAATGGTAATAGAAAGATCAAAGTGTGATCTGATTGGTTGTCCCTTTGTACTTGCATCTTCTTGAATGGATTTAATTTTATTGTTAAGTAAAAAATTATGGTTGTGAAATGGAAAAATATTCAATTATTTAAATAGACACATTCCCTTTTTGAAATCAACCAATATTATAACTTACCTGCCTTCAATATATTATCCCATTAAAATCCTAAAATTTAAAGTAAGTTAAATTTTATAATTATATAAAATGAGTTTTTTGGGATAGAGCTTATTTGATAAAATATGGGAGTGGAGGAAGCAAGCTAGTTGGTGCGCTAGTGAGGCTTCTTGGAAGAGGCAGTACTGGCTTGGAGGGCAGGTGGGTGGGATTTGCTGAGCTGGGTTGGTCAACTGGGGACTGGGGCATTGGGGGTTCTGGAGACAGGCAAATGCCTTGACTGGTTTGAAGAAATTGACAATACATGACATTGTACTCCTGCTTTGAAATCATTATGAGTGGCTGATCTTCTGAGGACTCACAAGGGGGACAGCTGTGTATTCTTGGATAATTTTCTACAGTTATGGGCAGGAAGTGCTACATTGGTGAGCATGTATGCAATCTTCTGCTGTGTAAATATTCCTCATGATCATGGGCAGAAATAAGCACATTATTTAATGTCTTGGGGTTGTGCTCTCTTATCTTGTCCACAATTTTGTAGAACAATAAATCTCCCAGGTGTATATTTTCATGTCCAGCTTGAAATATTTTTCCTTGTGCTTGTCTCCTCAAATCTTCCCCAAATCCCTTTCTTCAAATTCCATATAATGGCCCAGGAATAGCAGAACTTTTGATTGGCCAAGCTACAGATATAAAGTAAGTCTGAGAGAAATTATCTCTATGTTTACTCTTTGGTATACTCAGTTGAATTGGTTTATTTTGTTCCCTTTGGAAAAACTGTTAAAGACGTATAAATAACAGTACCCTTTTTCTGTTTCTTTTTACCCTTGGGAGTGTTATTTTTCCTGCTATACTTCAATCCCAAAGAGGAGTACCAATTTATAATAGGACATAAAAATGACACTGTCTGATATATTTGATAAGCATCAAGTGTTTGTGGTACTGATTTCTGGGTTTTGGGGCAAATAAATGACATTATTCTGTTTGTTGCCTATGTGTTTGGTCAGAACCAAGATACCAACAACAATCCCGTGAATTCAGAGCTTTGCAGCACAGCAGAAAATAAAGATACTGTGGAGCCCAAGTAAGTGTGTCAATAACCTGACTTTTTAGGTACTATTGATTGGATTAAGAGATAGCTTTGCTAAAGCTATTGAATACAAAATAGAGAGGTTTTGCTTCCAAACTGAATTGTTCAGTTTACCCAAATTTGGATCCAGATCAATTAGTGAGTTGTCCACGCCTCTACCAGTAATATTATACATTGACAATTCCACTAAAGAAACAAAGATCAATTTCTTTGGTATTTAAGAGAATTTCCCTTTCCAAATAAAACTAAGCTTATCTTTATTTGCTTTTGCATCCTTTAAGCTTCAAGCACTCTCTTACTGTCATCCAGGAAGACTTATATTTTACATCATCCTAAACAGAAAAAAAAGATAATATGCTTTACCTTGTTGCAACTTCAAGGTTGCTAACTCCTGCTTAGCTTGAACTGCAAGTATTTTGTAATAAAGACTTCCTGCCAAGTTCTCTCATATTTCAATATAGTAGAGTAAAGCTCAACAAGGTTCCTGACCTCAGTCATTTAGAGGTATGGGTCACGCTGCAGAAGTTCAAGCATGATAGGATAGACATTTTAAGTTTGAAGTTGGGCTGCCTTTTTGCTTCTTGGTAAGCTTTGCTCTGCTGCTCCTTGTGAGAGTCCAAATTTCTTTTATTGCCACTGCCCTGGTAAATTGCAGGTGAGTAACAATTTCCAAAAAGGTCATGTTGCTTTGATTGAGGCCTAGTATCTCTGAAAAAATTCCCTTGGAAGGCCAATTTACCATACTGGCACCCAGACTGGATTTGACTTGATTTTATTGGCCTGAATTGCCCCAGAACTGTTGAATTGAAGAGGATATTGTACAGTTGGGTGTATTTTCCCATGTGGCCTAGGCTGAGGCTGTCCTGGTCTTGGGCTGCCTCATGAAAACTACCAAACCCAATATAGTGCTGAGTGTAGAAACCCTACAGCTCATCCTCCTGGTGACTTATGTTGAACTGCTGGGTGTAAACAGGGCCCCTAGTAGCTATGCTCCCTTGCTTGGCAACTTGGGCTTGTGGCTGCTTCTGGTACTACTCCTCCAGAACATTGAAGCTCTTATCATTTAAATAACCAATTTTTCAGGATTCTTTGTCATCTTCAAAATTAATATTAATTTTAACAATAAAAAATAGGATTTATTTTAATTTTGGTCACTTAATAGGGGAAAATCAAAGTAGTTGATGTTGAGTTTTTATGCACCCCACATGAATAATGTGCTACATGAATAAAATGTTCTTGATTAAGCATCTAATCAATTAAAAAACATATTAAAATGATTAAAACCATATTTAAAGTCCCTCATCATACTCAAAACATTTTTAAATATCAAGACCTGTTGTTAGGATTATTATTTTCTTACATTGCTATCATGAAGAGTTATTACCAATCATTCCTTTTTTAAGTTACCTTTCTCAACTGCAACATCAGTTGCTGCTTTTTGAATCTCATTTTTATTTTTAAAATAACTCTTTAAAGAGTCTTCTCTGGTTTTGAACTCAGGCTACTATCTAAACGTCAAAGCAATGTGGTTGACCCCCAACAAGTTTCTGAGTAAGCAGGTTTGTGACCTGCAACCTGTACTTCCCAGTGACCTGAAGCCAAATGTGGAGAGTTGACTTGAGTTTCCAAGTCCAGCAACATGACCAGACAATGATTCCTTGTGGTGGATAGCTTGATTTAGCGCACAACTCATTACAAGGATCAAGCCACCTCCCTAACCATCCAATTCAATGATCTCCATAATCATGTTCCTATTATCCTGATTCACAAGAACTATATAACTTCTATCTCTCAATAAAGAATATTATCTATTCTCTGATTTTCCCCTTTGTAACTCTCCTACAATAGCACAGTTACAACATTGGTAGCACAGGTATGGTTTCCATCCTACCTTCTTTTTCAAAATATTCTGCATGTTTTCCAACTTGCTGCAGCCAACAAATATACAAAAGAATCATGTCCAGGCTCCCTGTAGACTGGACGCCCTACACACCAAGGACCAAAATACCAGAAGGATATGTACTGTACCAGAACATGGTGATGCCAGTCCTTGCCTTCAACGCACTATCTGCCCAAGAGTTTTTCCAGGCGCCCACTTTCACACTTTGAGTCAACAACAAAATTATCATGCTTTCCCATGTAGCCCAACAACTTTGTAGCGCCGCCTTGGAGTCATTTGCTGGAGCCAATGACAACAACACCAAAGCATGGATACAATCTGCACAGAAAAAATTGGTGCAAATGGAATGCCCACAACATTTCTGGATTGTAGAGATATCCATCCGCCTTACACATGATACAGGTACCTGGTGCAGCGGGTGTCATGAATATCACACTGAGGAGTACTGGTAAATCTTTTAACGGGACATCTTGGCAAGATTTTTGTTATATGACACTGCCCTCATGATCATACGCCAAGTGAAGATCTTGACACAGACAGTTACATTAAAAGAACTCACCTGAGCCTACAAAGAGCTACACTTATGAGCACCCTCAGATATGGTATTAAATAATCCAACCACACATCTCATGTACTATTTCACTTTAAAGTTGCATGTAATGAGGCACGTCAACCTGGACCAAGTAACTAATCTGCAGAGCTTATACCATGAAGCAGAGAAAGCAGAACAGACGTCCAATGCCCTTCACAAGGCACAGACTGGGAAAAGAGAGCAACCCAAGGACTCTCATCCCTCAGGATGTTCTAACTGACCTCTGCTTAACAACACTAGCAACACAAACAATAAACCTGCAGGCTCTAATGGCCATAGTAATGGAAACAATGACTAGTTCAATTGCACTCACTTCAGAGTTGCCAGCACTCAGGATAATCAGGACAATGGAAAATCCCAGGGAGAGCATTAAGCAAGCCAAGCTCTCCCTGCCAACCTTCTTCCTTTTCAAATGATGAGTACTGCCCAGAGGACGTGAACCAGTGTCTAATGACCCAGGTTCCTTCAGGAAACCCGGTACTCTATACCATTTCCAGGCATCCCAATAAATTGATGTATTACCCTTTCTGCTTTCAAAGTTACACAGGTTCAGCACTATTGGACTCAGGAGAGTACCAGATCCTTGTTAACAGCCACTTTTTGATCAAGTTCAAGCTAGTCACTAATACTTTTTATATTAAGAACATGGTTTTAGCCAATGACTGTCACATCTCTGTTCCACAGGGAACTGCCCCCTTTTTCATCATGCTGGAGAACCTTTACTCCACCATCCAAGGTCCCATCATTGACCTCCACCAGATTTGATGTGGTACTTGGCCTGGATTGGCTACAAAAGAATCACCCCCACATAGACTGGGCCACCTCTGTGCTGACCATCAAACAAGAGGGAGCCAACCACCAAATTTACCCCAGCACAGTAGACCAACCTCTATGGGACCACAAATTTTTACTCATTATGGAAACCCAAGAAGAAAATGACAACCTTAAGGAAATTGACTGGGACTCCTGCTAGTATGAGTTCATACACTTCAAGGACCAACAACATACTGTCACCCCTCATGATCAAGAAATAGTGGTTTGACATCCAGAGATCTTCAAGGAGGCCCTTCCAGGCCTTCCACCTGAGAAACACATCCAGCACATCATCCAAATCAAAGGTGTAGTCCCCAAGGCACAGCCCATTTATAGTCTCAACCCCAACAAGGATAACGCCCTTTGAGCCTACCTTAAAGAGGCTCCAGAAAAAGGGCTTATTTGATCATCACAGTCTCCTTTTGGGGCTGCCATTTCTTTGTAGAAAAAAGGATGATTCCCTCAGATTGGTCACCAACTACCGTGCACTAAACAAGGTTACCATCAAGAACTGCTACCTGCTCTAACTCTTTGACAATCTCTTTGATGTGTTGGGAGAAGTGAAATTCTTCTCTAAGATTGACCTGACTACTGGGTACATCCAAATATGCATCAAAGAGGAAGACATCCCAAAAACAGTGTTATGTACCAAGTATGACTTGTAAAAGTGTGTTGTCCTGAACTTCAGAATGACCAACTCTATTTTGATCTTTTTTATATTAATGAATAAGGTCTTTTCACCACACATTGGCAAGCACACCCTGGTGTACCTAGACAACAACATTGTACAGTCCCACCGTTGAGCAACACCACAAGGACCTTAAAGCAGTGTTTGCAACCCTTGCCCAGAACAAACTCCTGACCAAACCTTCTAAGTGCCAGCTCTACCAGAAGCAACTACCCTTCATAGGGCATGTGGTGTCTAAGGACAGCATCAAGCCTAAAAAACAGAAAATTGAGGCTATCTGTAAAATGCCACTGCCTAAGGACAAGGGAGAACTCAGAACCTTCCTTGGGATGATAGCTTATGTTTGAAAATTTATCCCAGACTGCAGTGTACTCACAGCAATCTTATCTGCCATCACTGGGGCCAAGTTCAAGTTTGTATGGACACCACAGAAAGACCTCTGTTTCTCCCAGATAAAGTAAAAACTAGTGTCTTCACCTATCTTACAGTACCCCAAGCAAGACAGGGACTACCAGATGGAAACAGCTGCCTCTGATGCATCTATTAGAGGTGTACTACAAATTAAAACTGACACAGGCAACTTCCTACTGGTAGCATAAAAATCCAGGAAACTGACTGATGAGGAATTCCACTACCTCATTCACAACAAGGGGTTGTTGGCCATTGTTCACTTCCTAGTCAAATGGCGCTGCTACTTGGAAAGACAGGAGGAGTTTACAGCTCTGACAGACCACAAGTCCCTCATCTACTTTAATACACAAGCCAATCTCTCCTGACTTCAAGCCTGCTGTATAGTATTCCTGGAAAGGTTTGACATGAACATTCAGTACAAACCAAGACTAGAACTAGCTACAGCTGACACCCTCTTGTGCCTATACATGAGAGATTCAAGGGGACAAGATGGTCTGGATCCTGATTGGCCCCTACTAGTACTCTGCACCAAAGATAAAGATTTTCCCCAGATACAAACAACATCACCTGAGACACTATAGTAAAGAATGAGCACCTATTTGCAGAAGTCTATGGAACCCTTCATCACAAAATGACAGACAGGACAAACATTCCATATGTTCTCACTCACCAAAGAGTTTACACCATCCTGCAGTACCATCAAAATCTAGGCCACACCAAAAGCTGTGACCTATATGAATTCTTTAAGAATAAGGCCTGGTGGCTTACATTATACCAAAACGTACATGAGGTACTGGATCAATGTGAAGTGTGTGAAAATTTTGCATAAAGCAACACACCACCCAAGTCCATACTGCCCATTTGCACCCAACCACCCTTCAAAGTATGGGTACTAGACATTATGAGCCCCATGCCAGGAAAACATAATGATAAGAAAAATATCATCACAGCCATTGATTTTGCAACCTGTTGGACTGTGGTGCAGGCCACCAAGGCCCACACTGGCAACAAAATACAACAATTCATAGGCAGAGAAATCATCAGTAAGTTTGGAAACCCAGAACTCTTGATTACCAATGGTGGCAAGGAATTGACCTCCAACAACACCAATGTCTATCTTGACAAACAAGGAGTCAAACCCACTGTAACCATGCCATATCATCCTTAGGCCAATGGAAGAGTGGAGCGCCTAAATGGTAGCCTAGTACAGGCACTTGCCAAACTCACCACTGGCACACCTGAGAACTGGCACAAACAACTAGAAACTGCACTTCTAGTGTGTTGCACCTGGGTGAACAAATTCACCAGAAAAAGTCCTTTGAACTAATGCATTGTTCCCAACCCAACATTGTCCAAGCCCTCACAAGAACCCAAGCTAGAGATACCCAAAAAAAGGTACTGCCTTGTTCTGACCCCCACGTACTCCAAGCCAATGTCAACCAAGAAGAGAGAGAGGAGAACTAGTTGCAAAACATATTTATCCCCATCCAAGGGAGACATGGGGTTGGTGACATAGTATGGGTAATGAACACTGAAAAGGATAAGCTACAACCAAAAAATGTTAGACCTGCTATCATCCTAAAGGTAAACAACAACAGCACTTATCTAGTGCAAGGTCTGGGAAAAAGAAAAAAGGATAAAGTCCCAATACAACAGACTCTTTCCATGCAAAGCTTTTCAGAAGCAACAGGAAACAGTCCTCCCTGCAACCAAGCAACAGCTGGTACAGTACAGCGGCTGGGCTCCTGACAACCTCCCAACAGACCTCCCTGTGGAGGAAGCCGACCCTCATAGGAGGGGGTGTCAAAACAACTGGGTTGATCCCCCGGCAAGTTTCCAAGTAAGCAGGTTTGTGACCTGCAACCTGACTTCCCAGTGACCTGAAGCCAAATGTGGAAGTTGACTTGAGCTTCCAAGTCCAGCAACATGATCAGACAATGATTCATTGTGGTGGATAGCTTGATTTAGCGCTCAACTTATTACAAGGATCAAGCCACCTCCCTAACCATCCAATTGAGTGATCTCCATAATCATGTTTCTATTATCCTGATTCACAAGAACTATATAGCTTATGTCTCTAAATAAAGAATATCATCTAGTCTCCAATTATTTTTCCTCTTTGTAACTCTGCTAAAACAGCACATTTATGACATAAGTAATTTAATCTTAATTTCAAAGCCTACCTTTTTGCCTGCTTTTTTAGATTCAAAAATCCCAAGGCTTTTTGGCTTTTGGGTTGGGTTTCCCTGCTTCTGACCATACTTCCCTGCTTCTGGTTTTGCTTGTTTGTTGCCAAGTTTTCCTTTTACCCCTCTGTTCTTTATTAACCCTCTTTGTTAAACTCTGTTTTACCCTTTCTTGACCTCTAAAGGTAATTATATTTCTATCTGTTGTGGTAGGGATTCTTGATCATTTTCATCTCTTCAAACAAGCCTCAAAATCCTTATGCTTTAGGCTAATGATTAATCTCTCAATTTTAGCTCAACTAAAATTGAACAATAAATACCTTCTTTATCCTCTCTCAACACCAAGTTGATATTGTTTGTCTTGTACCTCAAAAGGTACTTGTTAGGTTTGAATCTTGTGCTTACTAGTTAGTTTTAACCTTGTTAACTTGTATGGTACTAGTTTAGTATTATTCCATTTGACTTCCTTTTCCATCGCTTGAGTAAATTTTAAATGGCACTTAAGCCTTAGCTCTTGATAGTTTTAATCACCCCTGTTGATTTGGATCAATGGCCTGAACTTGAAGTTAGTTTCTAAGTCAGGCTTCAATAATTAAGACAGGACTTGATTTCTTATCCTTAGGATTAATAAACCAATCTAGCCCCCATTTTAATTCTTATAAGTTGTTGGGTGCTGTGATTCAATTGATTTTCATCCTTTAACTACCTTTTTATGTTTAGCAAAAAAATTATCTTAGGTCTTAAGGCATTAGTATACAACCATTTACCCAGAAGGTTCCAGCCTTACATCTGTTAAGAACCACATTTTCAAGAAAACTTGATATCATTCCAGTGCCTTTAAATTATGAGATTCAAAGTGGCATCTTGTTAATGGTTAAATGCTCTTGTGGCTTCATTGTATACTGTTACCTTCTAATCAATGAAAATACTATAAATAAATGGTCTTTCACTGAGTGATAGCCAAGCTATCATTATAGCTCATCCTTAATACATGATTCTTTATTTTCTTAAGGGGTAGGCCTACACAGGTCTTTATTTTGGGTCTTGCATCATTCTAAAGCAATAAGTAATAGGGATTCTATTGAAAACAAAAAGCTTAATTATTGTAATGGATCACCCTTATTTAGATCTGTGCTTCTATCCGAGACACTCTCCTGGACCTGAGTGGCCAAATTTAGAAGCGCATGAATTTAGATAATGCTGCAGCTTCTGGATTAGATTCTGGTGGGCTCCTTCCTAAAAGAGGCCATCCCATTTTGAGCATCAATCCTGATCCAGATTGTCAAGAAGTGTGGTATTTAGTGTTTGATGGTATCACTTTTGTGGCTGAGCTGGTTTGTTCTCAGTTTGTAGCATTTTTACATGATTGATATATCAGTTGCTGTAAATTGCTTCAGTCTTGGCCTGTCCGTATCTGGTTTGATTATGGGTTATTTTTTTGCTGTCTCGGTTCCAGATTTGAGCATTTGCTTCTAATTTTTTCGTGTTTGAATAATTTTTAATCCAGACTTAGATATAGATGGGACTCTTGTTGAGTATGATCAACCTTCAAGTGGAACAGGTCTACTTTTTTGAACTGACCTGTTTTTTGGATCTGAACCATTCTTATCTCAGCAGGCTTTAAACCTACTGTATAACCAACTAAAACAAATGTTCATATTCCAGTTGAAAAGCTTGCATTATTTAGTTTTACCTATAGACTACATAAACTGAGCCAGAGGGAAATAGATTTATATCACCTACTTGATATTTCTGAATAAATGGGTTGGTTTATCCTTTTAGATCTAAAGGCTTAGTATCAAAAAATATCTTAAAAACTTTAATTCAAGATAAGGATAAAATTTATCACCTCAGATCTCTGAATGGAAAGCTTACCATCCATAAGAAAAGTAACATAAACCTCTGAAGTAAGACATTGATGATAGTTCAATAGAGATAGTTGAAAAGAATCACATTATACTTCTCTAACATAAAGTTAAACAAGTACTAAGACTATCAATTTTTATTATAAAAAGACTAAAGCTTTGGGTGTCATTGAATCATCTTTTAACAACTAGATCAATGAATAAAATCAGGGGGAACTTACTTAACTAACAAAAAAGTATTTCTTCTAGGGAAACAGAAAAAATACCAGTGATCTGCTGTTAAATAATAAGACTGAGTGTAGCACAGCTGTTCTCTTTTATCAGCCTTCCTGACACACCTTTCCTGTTACCAGCTAGGATAGAAATTAAGGGCTGTAAAAGGTTATTATCTAGCAAATAAAAGTAGTCTGCCAGTGTCGCAACATCTATAATTACTCCCTCTCAGGAATTAATTCCCCAAGTGACTTGCCAAATGATTACCTGACTAATCATTAAGTTGTGACACTACTATCATTCAACCATTTATTAAAGGGATCAAACATTTTGAATCCTAAGTGGAACACAAGTTAGACAAGCCTTGTGACTTAAGAGAAACAATCACTTGGATAAGCCCCATGACTACCATGATGTACATGGACAGTATGTGACTTCCCATGATACTATATATTAATATATATTAATATCCAATAAAGTATCATTCTCTTCCTAATTTTCCCTTTTATCTCATTTATTATACTTCCCATAAGTATATACTTGACACTTACTTGATTCTTTGCCCCTAATTATAAAGCCTGACTTTTTCTAATACCCAGGCTTAAAGAATTTTATATACAGCCTGGATTAAAAAAACCCAACAGCAATGCAATCATGCTGAAGCATATTGTTTAAGAGCTAGCCAGGATCAACTTGCCAATATGTTGGCATTAGGGCTGCAGCAGACCTGAGATGATGGCTGCTTCACTTCAAAGCAGCCATACCTCTCAGATCCAAAGATGGATCCAGAAGGATCAGGGGCTCCAACTTTCCAGTTCTGCAGCCTTTTTGCCACAGAAGGAACCCAACCTGGATTCCATGCCCTGCATCAATGGCAGGATGGATCAGGTTGGGCGTTGAACTTTTGGATAAATGGAGATGCATGCAGGTTGATAGTGAAGGAATGCTTAAGGGTTTAATTCTTATTGGTTTTTTTAGGTTTTTCCTTGCCCCCTTGGTTTCTTCTGGAAATTTGCTGCTGGATGCCAACCATGTAAAGTTCTGTGGGCCGCCATTAGCCCTGAATTGGGATGTTTTTCCCAGACTGTCAAAAAAGGTGGTCTGTGTGCAGGCAAAACCCCTCCAAAGCCTGGAGGACCTGGCCCATATGATAGATGAGCGCTTTTTGTTGGCCTTCATGGTTGAAACCCCAATCCCTTCTCTGGAGTCCCCTCCAACTGTGAAGGAGACCCTAATACAGCTGGATTGTTTGCTTTCCTGGTGCCACCCTGTTTTGAGGCAACTGGTGGGCCAACAAAAAAATGTGGGCCACAGGGCACTGGGTGTGCCTAACCTGCGGCCTGGGGAAATTGGGTATAAAATCCCACAGTCAGCGGAATCCCAGGCAAGCAATTCCTCCAGTCCGTAAGTCCCTTGGCCCAAAATAA
This sequence comes from Entomophthora muscae, assembly GCA_014839935.2. Classification (NCBI taxonomy): domain Eukaryota; kingdom Fungi; phylum Entomophthoromycota; class Entomophthoromycetes; order Entomophthorales; family Entomophthoraceae; genus Entomophthora; species Entomophthora muscae. The sequence goes on from QTSX02004407.1 coordinate 97,610, forward strand.
TTGAGTTTGGGAGCCCTCCAGTTGGGACGTCAGAGAAAGGCATTAGGGGTAATGCACACCCTGAGTCCCCAGAAGGTTCCTAGCTAATCAGTTAACGGTACCCTACACCTGGGCCTACTGTCCCTATTTTCTTGGGGCATGTCCATGGGAAGATTAGGCAGTGATTTTTAACTGGCTCCCCTTTAGATTGCTCTTCAATAACCCCTTTTGAAAAAGCTCCCGGCCTTATCACCCCCCCATTGCATATAATGGAAGAATGGGCTGTCAGGTCCCTTGCTTACCAATTCCAATTATTGAATAAAACTCCTGACTTTGCAAATCCCTTTTGTGTTTTGAAGTTTTATTTTTTAATAAAGGTTATTATCCTGACTCCTGCCTCTGTCTTCCCTCCTGCTTCTGTCTGGTTTGTCTGCCTGTTTTTCTGCCCGCCCTACTGGTTGCCTGCCCATGGTTTCTGTTGAGAATCAATCCAAGAGGATCCAAACTTGGCCTGAGTTCTTGATATTCCCCTAGTACTCACCAACCGTCCGCCCAGAACTTTTGGTAGAAAACCCCCTCTGGTACCATGTTGTCTCCTTTATATAAGGGAGCCATGATGGTATTGGTGCCCATCTTTTTATTGTTTTGGTCCACCAGCCCTGGTATTTGGGATAAACTTTCTCTGATTGCCCAATTGCCTGTTTCTACTCCTGGTATGCTTTCTAATGCCTTCTATCATTTCATCCAGGTACTCATCATCCTAGCTACATTTGCCCAGTTGTCTTGGTTGGTTCCTTATCCTGAGGGGGTTTCACCTTCTGCCAAATTGGGGACTGACAAACCCCCTTTCTCTGATTTGACAAACCCCCCTCCCCGCAGCCGTTTCAGCTCCCTCCCATCCTGTCAGGGGTTCCTTCCCTGACTCCATTTATTTTATTGATAAATTGAGTAAAGAGACCAAGAGACAACCACACAACAACAACATTTTTGACACCAGTTGGTACCCTAACATTGGTTGGAACAGGAATTGAACCCAGGACCCTAAGAATGAACCTAGTGTTAGTATGAAAGCAACCATTCCATTTACTTTACCTATTTATTATCATCCAATTGATTCAATTTTTGCTTTTGAACTTCAATTTGCTTTTGAAAAGGTTAATATTATAAAGGATAACGTCACTTACCGCTCAGCCTCTGATTGGCTGCATAAAGCCAGATTGACGCTCTGGGGCCCGCTTTTTCTAGCTTTAGTCAAGGCTCCATACTTGAATTCCAGATATCTGCTTCCTAACCACTGCTTAATTATGATTAACATTGTGGCTTCTTTTTGGCTCCTCCACATACACCACATAACTATTAAGATTATTAAGCATCAACTTGATCAACATATGAAACAGGTATCATTTCAATCATAAATATCATGCAAATCCCCTTCATTTCCCAAATACCACTTAAATATTTCAGCCTTCATTTTGAAGCTATTTAAGTGTATATTCATTATCCATTCTATTTGTTCCAACAATAAAGAATTATTTCTATCTTATCTCTGTCCACACCTATCTCTTGATTCTTATTTTAAACCATGAAAGGAATTCCATTCCTGTTCTGGTTTCTAGCCTTCTTCTTGCCTGTGGTGCTAGCCTTGGAGAACCCCACTCCAACTACCAACTGGCACAACTCATCCCCAGACAATGCTCACCAGAAGGAGTCTCTTGCCCATTTGTCAGGATTCTCCCTTTCTATTTTAGCTGCTAGTATTCTTTCTTAGACACCAATTTTAATTTTGAAGTCATCTATTCTTGGTTATTTTTCACTTAATGGCTTTCAAAACATTTCCTTATTTTTTCCCACTTGACTGGCTAAATTTTATCTATTTAACGGTTAGTTTCAAGTTTGAAGCTTATCTTGATTCCTGGACAATTCTCAAACCGCGGATCTACATGTTAGTTTAATTTAATTAAGTCTGAAGTCAAATTACCTTTTCACTTTTCCCCGCTTACACTGGCACTTTTGGACCAGGTTTTCCCCGCTCTTCTGCCTTCTTTTTGCTTTCACAAGTCTACTAAGCAACCACTGTTCCCCTTGCCATCCCCTTTACTTTGGTGTTTAACTTTTTAAGTTTAAACTGCAGGAAACATGTGCTTTTGTTTTGTTTTCTCAAAACCAAGTTCACCTAACCAATCTTGGTTAGCCCTCTCACCTCAATTCTGCACCTCACAAACCAAGTGAAATAAAAAGGCTTGGTTTTCCAATCTTAACAATAAGTTGAGATTGTTTGACTTGCACTCCAAAAAAATTACTTGTTAGGTTTTTTAGCTTGTGTTATTCTTTAATTTTTTAGTCTTAGTTTAAATCTTTGGACCCATGATTCCTTTTGACTTTATTCTTCACCAGTTGGGTAGTTTTTATAGTAGCACCCACAATTTAATTGTTGATAGCTTTAATCCTCCCTCTAGTGCAGACCATTTCCCAGACTTAGAGATTGACTTTTTAACCAAATCATCTGTCATTAAGACTGCTCTCTATTTTATCTTCTTGGGGTTAATAAATTGTCTTAGTCCTTATTTTACCTCGTATAAGCTCTTAGGAGCCTTAGTTCGGTTGCTATTGCAGACCTTGCCCACCTTTTTGTATTTGACTAATATAAATATCACTGGGTTAAAATCTTTAGTTTATAATCATCTTCCCCAAACCATGAGACCTTACACCATGGGTGGTTTAAATACCCCTCTGGTCACTGGGAACGCAAATTCCACTATGGTTGTTCCTCCACTCCTCTTCCAACTGAACCTTCACTGGTTAGGCCCTATGCTTCATTCTATCTGTTAACCTATGTAGTGGGATACTACCTGCTAGGTCGCTTCAGCTCTATGATGGGAAGATTTGCCTATCTGGGCCACTTAGGCCATCTCGCCATGATCACGGTACCTATTGGATCTGTAATAGCCGGGCTCAACTTAGGGACTTTGGTCCACCAGGTAGGGAAATTGTTTCCTATCAAGTGGATCCCTGACACATCCCTCCTTGCATCAAATCCCCACATTGGATTCAGAGATCCCTCCCGTCTGGGATCGCTCTCTGTGAATGCTTACTGGAGCCCTGGTTGTGGCCCTAGATGCCTACTTCCCTCCCTTTTCTCAGCTGGTCTTCTTTGGGAGGCCCCTTTGAGCGGCTATCCCAGTCTTGCACTGGATGGCATCCTGGTGGTTGGTCCCACCAGGATGGGAGCCAGACTTTGTTAGTCTAGCCCCCCTCTCTTACAAACCAGGTGGCACCATAAACTGGGAGATGTGAACCTTCTCTGCACTGGATACATTTATGGGAGATTTGGATCCCCTAGCTAGGGAGATCTGAATTCCAAATCAGTGACAGTCAGGACAGCAATTACGGTATTTACTGCAGTTGTTGTGTTTTTGTCCGCTGCAGCATAGCTGGTACCCACTTTGATCTGAAAACCAGGTTTCCAACAGTACCACTTCCAAAAAAAATGGTGTCAGATTTAAAGCTTTATATCTGGATTTAACTTTAAATGAATTCAAAATGACAGCATCTTGTTAGAGATCCCAATGCTGGTAATCTGGTTGTCAAAGTTGAAGTGGGTACCAATAAGCTTAAGTGGTTGGCAAAATTCCTTGCTGACCTGGAAGGATAAAGATGGGAGCTTTGGTTCAGCTGATGTCACAGGGCTGCGGAGAAAGCAGGTATATCTTTAAGAGCTACCCTGGCCAGCATTGGCAGGGTAGAGATTAGGGCTGCAGCTGAGGGGAAAGCGCAATGATTACGGCATTTGCTGTAACCGTTGCGTTGCAGCTGTTGGTTTTTTGTTTTCTGGATTCCCCTTACTTAGGGGAATCCAAAATAAAAATAAGCGGCCAAAGATGGTTTTCTTTTTTTCTGGAAGAGCCAGGGTTTATATATTTTTTCAATGTTTATATTTTTGAATCAAATTCAAATTTGAACTCTATATCTTATAATTTTAAAATTTGGTAGAAAAAATATAATTTTTACTTAAAAAAATCTGGAAAAGGCATCCTCCTGTAGATGTGTACAGCTATGATTCCAAAAACAAATTGTAGCCAGGGCAATTTTCTGGAACTGTAGCTGGATCTGAGGCGGATGGCTGCTTTCTTGTAAAGCAGGCATCGTTTCCGATCTGCTGCAGCCCTAGTTGAGATCTAGTAGTTTGAATGGGGTTGGTAACCTTTTAAGCAGATTTCAAATGGTAGTGGATGGCCGAATATTAGATCGTAGAGACGTGGGCAAGTCCTTGTGACGTCCCCCATTCCCCCCCAACCATTTCTCAATAAAGCTTTGGTTTTTAAAAAAAATGGCCGAATATTAGATCGCAGGATCTAAGGGCAACCGCTTTGACGATACCTTAAGAACCTCGCTTTTATAGGGGATACAGCAAAAGCTTTTAACTGCAGCGGTTGACGATGTTTGAGGGCGTTGCCTCTCTTCACCGATTGAGCAAACTTTCATAGAAAGCGGGGACTTCCTCCAGGATCCGGCTGGTACCATGGATGGTTTTGAAGGGCAATATCTTCAGCACGGGTCGGATAGCTTTGAGCGTCGAGTAGCATCCACGGATGCAATCGGTGTAGACAAAGGAAAGCTTAGGGGCATTGCGAACAAGCTGGTTCCAGAACTCATCCGATTGCGGGACGCTGGAGTAGAAGCATTCAAGCGACTCAAAGGTTTTTTCTAGGGGGAACATCTCATTGGGGATCTCGTTACCGATGTATAGGTGCTGAAGGTCGGGAAACTTTCTAAAGGCCCATCCGATAAATTTATTGGCTCCGTTGCCAGAAATATCCAAGGAAAGGGCTTTGGCAGCATAAAAAGAATCCTCAAGACAGATTTCTGCTGGGCCACGGAAGACCATCTCAATAGAAGCAATTTTCTCAAGCCCCATGAGCTTATCTTCAATGATTTCGTCATCGTCTACGCTTATGATTGTACAGTGTTCCATTGGATTGTCATCCATGATACGCTCTAAAAGACCGAAATCTGTATCTTCTTCGATGCGGTAGAAGTTGGGGAAGATCCTCTTCGCCAGCTCGCTTTCTTGGAAGACTACTCTGTCTCTCAGTCTCCAGTAGTAATGTGTCTTGGAATAAGAGCTATACACCCAAGTTTGATTTGTCGCATCGGTCGAAGATATGATCGGGCCAAAAGGATTAAACAGTTGGACTTCTTTGGCAGGGATTAGCTTCCGTAGTTTCAAGAATAAAGGTCGATAACAGTTTGATGCAATTGCCAACTTCTTCATGGAGTGAGAGGAACGAATATGGCTAATAAGGGATAGAGGGAAAAAGCTGGTGTAAAAGGATTGTAGCTTTGGCATGAGGGGGATCAGCCCGGTGTATGGAGTGTATATATCAAAGTCAGGATTGCTCTCTTCATCAGACTCGGATCTGTAATCAATTGCATCGCATTTGTCAATGTGTGTCTCGTCACTCTCCATGCCACACAAGCTTATATGCTTGAGCAGTTTCAACTCAAAGCACTGTCTGCAGAATGCTTCCCAATCCCCATAACTTGACGCGACCTGTCCCCTAAGCGAGATCGAACGCAGATTTGAAAATATTTCATGAAAGCATAGTTCAGCTTCCTGAAGGAAACTGAATAAAGCAATGTCTTTTATTATCAGACCTCTGATATGTTTGGAGTTCTTTAAAAGGAACCTTCTATATTCCATGGAGCCCACATTGCCTAAAGTGTGAACCTGGAGAAGCATAGGCAGGATCAAACCGTAAACTTCGCGGCACACGAGGTGGAGCCCACTTCCATTGGGAATGTCCAAGTAATAGAATATCCGCTCCAACACATGGTCTGGCAGCAAACTAAAGCTGGGGTGCAAGCAATCCATCAATTATGTGAAACGAGGTATGTTGGTTTTTTAATAGGCTTTGGTCTCCCAAAACAAGAAACTTTAATGAAACTCTCATACTTGTGTCAATGCTGGAATCGCTCTTTGCTTGGCACCTACGCGATACAAAGCTTAACTGATTCAATATCGAACTGGCTTCCCAAAAGGTATGTTTAAGTTATTTTCAATTGGCAGCTCCTGGAATCTTATGCAGCACGACATAATCAAACCATGGTTTACATTTTGCAACTTCGATGCACCTTAAAGTAAACCAATCAAAAATATTTACAAATGATTTTAGAAGCAGGGATGGGTCATTCTTACCAGCGTACTGAATAACAGCGACTTTAAGCTTTTCTCGCTATATCATTATTCTTGGATTGTAAAGGTGTATACAGCCAATAAAAGGATGTAACCCCTCGTAGCTTAACCCAAGCCTACTTTTTATTGGCTAGATATGCTTGAACGATTACAGCAGGGAAATTTTCAAAGCTACGCTAAGCTCCAACTCAGCTGATTTTCGAGCAAAGCAGAGTTAAAGGTTTAAGCCAACTAGAGTAGGAATAGCACCAAAAATTGACACAGTCTGTCATGACCAAGCTTTGCCTGCCACAGTTGGTTTTGTGGCTTTGACAGCTGGGCACAGATCATTTTGTGATCTTCAAGTCACATCACAACTAATGTAGATTTGTTTTGTGCTTTTAGGGAGCAGGTTACAACTGCAACTGCCACATTTTGTACCCTGCTCCTAAAGCCACAGCACAGTATGTATGAATTGTTATGTGACCAAGCACAATCTCAGGTGGTTTTGTGTTGTGTCCAATCATAAGCATGCAAATTATTCCTTTAAATTGAAGGTAGGATACACCATCTCAAAATACACTATCTCAAATTATATATATACACCATTTTAATTTACAGCATTGGGACTATGAAAAGTAAGTTTTCAAAATTCAAATTTTTAGAAAACCAAAAACAAACATAAAAAACAAAAAAATGATTTAAAAAAACTATTATAGGCTTAAAAAGCCTCAGGATTTCAAATCTGTAACAAAAAGGGGGTCAATTTGAAGCAACAAGGTTGCGTAAAGCCTGAAAGTCAAAATATCCCCAAAAGCAGGCACTCTCCATCCATCAAATCTATGCTCCATACTTTAAAAGATACATATACCAGTCCCAAACACTAAAGAAAAGTAAAGAATAGGAATAGAAGAAAGATAGAGAGAAGATAGAGAAGAATTTATTAGGAAAAGGGCTCAGACATTGGTTGAAAGAGTAACAGAGATGGCTTAGAGATGGTCAATCTTTCTATCCTTAAGATAGTATGCAAGGACCACCTTGCTGATTTCAGGATATTTTCTAACCTCCTTGGTTCTCTTGGGGGCTGTCCTTATCCTTGGTGCCTGTTTAAAGAGGCAGGAAGAGATGGCCTGCTGGGTCTTGAGGTGGATAAGAACCTTGTTAAACTTGGGCTCCTTAACCCTAACCCTAGTTGTAAACTGGCTACACCACCCTTCAAGGGAAGAGGTGGTCTTGATCAGGCTGTCTTTTACCTTCTTGAAGCAGCTCCACTGGATTGAGTCACTGCCTTTTTGGATATGACATGCTCCTTGGAAGATGCCAACCCATTGAGTTTTATAATATCAATAAAGGGCACAAAGGCTGTCTGGTTGGCAATAATGTAAGGGTGATGGAGAAAGGTATCATAAAAGCCATTGATCTCCTTTTGTAATAAGGCAAGAAAAGCAAAGCAGTTGAAGGTGTCTTTGGCTTCTTTGGTGCCTTCTGAGTTGACAAGCCCATGTAGATCTGAGCACTTTTGGAGGTGGTGGCAGAGTGCCTGGCAGAAGTAGAACTAGCATCCCTGCAGGGAGCTCTTGAAGGCTTGGACAAAGGCATTTGCCTGAGCCTGTTCAAAGCCAACTACCAGATATTTATGATAGGGAAGGCTTTCTGCCTGCTTCTTGGCTAGGATGATGTCCTCTTCCTGGGATGGGGTCTTCTTCTTGGGCCCTCTTGTCTCCTTGGGCTCCTCTTTCAAGGTAGGAATGATCTATTCAGCCTGGTTTTTAGGATGGTGAGAGCACAGACATAGGTATCCTGATTCTTATTAGGGAGGAAGTAAAAGGCCAGGGGAAGGACTAGACTTCTCACCTGCCGGTGAAAGTTCCACCTCTGGCTGAAAAGCTTTGGGCAGGTGGGAAAAGTACCATTTGCAAGCCAGACCTTGCACTTGAGAAGGTTCCAGAAATCCTGGGAGGCTGCAAGGCAGACAATACCCTCCTTTTTGAATGGGCCATCACTGTGTAGAAGGAATCACCCATCACAGCCAGATAGCTTTTGCTCTCTTGTCAAGATGGATTGATCAATGGAGGTAGCGCTGACGCCTTCAGCGTTCAGAGCGTACCTCAGATCAGCAAGGTATCTCTGTAAATTTGCAGTGTTGCCAACAGATGCAGGTTGGGAGTTGTTGAGGTTAATGAGGGCATCATTGAAAACCTTGGTGGAGGTTTTGTGCCTGGTGGTTGGTTAGATGCCTGGCAAAGAAACCAGCAGATGAGGTTGGTGGTGGGGGTCAAAAACCTCACTGCAGTTTTGGCCTACAGGCAATACCTTGAACCTAGTGAACCCATATGTGGTAAGCCTTGCAGGGCGGCCAAGGGGATCACATGTATAGTGATGTTGACATATGGGCTTCTTTTTGTCATTGCAATTAAAGCGGTACCCCTTGTACACAAAGCCGACACATCCCTTCTTGGACATGGTTGGGTAGCTAGCAGGAAAGGTAGTAGGCCCAGCAAAGGTGTATTCCTGTTGCAAATTTTATGGGCAGTGTTGATATCCCACAGCTTAATTTGATCAGCTTCAGGAGCACCAGGCTCACTGTGGGGTTCCTGGTCACCAGTCCCCAAGTGTGTCTTGGATCATAGCCAAGGACCAGCTGGAAGGGATTGTCATTCTCTAGTAAGGGAAAATGTATCTCAGAAATATGTATAGGGGTCAAAATGGGCTTTTATTCACTCTCATAAGGAAGATCCCCTTAGAAACCTTCTGGTATTTGACCCGGGGGTCAAGGAAACAATATGGATTTGCCAATACTTGGAGTCCTCCAACAATATCTTGGACTCCTTGTACTTGGTCTTGGACTTCTGCTCCTTAGACTTGGACTCCTGCACCTTAAACTTGGACTCCTGCTCCTTAAACTTGAACTTCTGCACCTTAGTCTTGGACTTCTGCACCGCGCTTAGGATCCAGCTTCTTATTCCTGGGCTCCTGCTCTGTTATTGTGGGCTTCAGCTCTCTTTATAGCTCCAGTGGCCTCTTTATTCCACTTGTGTCAGTCCAATCAAGCTCCTGCTGGTGATCAAAAGGCTTCTAAAAACCTCTTGGCAGAAACTCAAAAGGCTTCAGAAAGATCCTGTCAAAGACCTGGAAAGACCCTGTAACTTTCCAGCCAGCCACCTTCTTATAGTGTCTTTTTCCCAACGGTTCCGCCTTTAAAATGGCTTTCTTCATAAGCTTAAAACATTGTCGCTCACTTTTTCCTATAATAACTTAAGCCTACATACTTACTTTCTCAAAAGCTTAATGTATTAATTCACTATTTCCTCGCTTATACTTTAAGCTTTTGCCTTCCAGCCAATCATTTTAATCAGGAAACCTTCCAGAACTCAACCAATAAATGCAGAGCGCAGAAATAGACCATTTCTGAAGTTCCACTGGGATCCAACTAAGAAATCAATTTCCATTGCTCAAACCGCTCAAAGCAACAACTCTTCGTGAACCAAAGCGTTAACTGGTCTATTATTCTGGCACCAGTCTTCCCTACATTCAACCTGAACCAATTTAAATAGTAGAATACTATTTAAACTGTTCTTTCTGGTCATCTTTGACGTTTTACTCATATATTTACAAATATAGTAAAATCCAAGGAAAACATCCCACCAAAACAACTTTGTATCCAGCTCTTATAGCAACATACCTTAATTCACCCTAAGAACTTATTAAATAAATATCTTACCCACACTTCTATCCACATTCCTTCTTGATTTTACTACTAAAACAAGGAAAAAAAATTCTACATTTTATCACCTTGGAAAATTAATTTGGCAAAATCTTGGCTCATTTCTCCGGACCACCAGTTCTTCATCATCTTATGATCCTTCAGCCAGCTCATTTCAGTCTCCAACAGCTCAGACCAGTCCTACAGCTACTTTTTCAACAGAAGTCACTAAAATTTCACTTGGCCAACATAAGCCCCGCCTGCAAATAACCAAACATGTAGACCATCACACTCACATTCCTGCTCATATTCTTTTTTAGACTCTGAAGTGGGGTCAGAGCAGCAATTGAAGTTGAAAAGCTTCCCTTGGGGGTCCAAAGGGGAGTATACAAAGGGAGAGTGAAGAGGGGTTGGTTTCAGGAAGCCAGGCATAGGTAGAGGCATTAGGTGACTTGGGACAGGGTACCACCAGGCCAATGGGTAATGTCCACCATATGATGGGTGCTAACTTGATAATATAGGATACAGATTGCCAAAGCAAGGACCAGGGCCCTTAGTTGGGCACCATGAAGTCTACCAATCCCGTCAAATTAATGTAGAGTACTCTAAAAATTTGGGTGGATGTGGTCTTGGCAGCGGGTGGTAGTTCCATTGGGTGGTCAGGTTGCAGGATTAAGGGCGGAGTCATGGGGACAAAGTTAGCGGGCAAGTAGTTGTATTTGTCTTTGAACAATCTCAGTGGCCTCACATACCACTTCCCTTTGTGGCCTATAGTTTTGATCTCTCTAGTCCTTGTCCAGGGATTGGCAATGATGGTGTTCTCTAAGTCAAACTCCAAGTAGGCAGGATTGGGCGGGTAATCAGTAAAATGTACCGGGCCAAAGGGTGCTCCTGGAGGATAGTATAGCTCAGATGATATGTCCACAGTTTTTTGGGATTGGCTGGTGTGGTGGATGGTGCTGCAGAGATTAGACTTCAAATGGAAAAAAACTAAAATTAAATACAGGATGACCTGGTTGAACCAAAGATTCATATCACTTTAATGTAAAAATGGCAATAGGCAACTTCCTGGCGGCCCAGGGTATAAGTATGCCTATCTGCTACAGGAAAACTTTTGAAAACCCCTTCAGGCTGGGTGGTACCATCTACCAGGGTTTGGAAGCCCTCAGTGGAGTCCTTTGTGAGTGATTCCTCATTGGCTGGACTGGGGCAGGAAAACTCAGATTCTCTCTTTGAGCCGCAGGATTTGTCCTCCTCTGGCGGCCCACGTTCTTGGGGAAGTTTCTTTAATCCCCCATTTGCAGTGACCCCAGTTATTTTGGAATAATTGTTTGGTTTATCATTCTCATTGGTAGGACTAACAGGATCCTTCTGGAGACAGGGGTTTGACGTAGAAGGTTCCATACTTGTAAATTCACTGCCCCCTTTGGCCTTGGATAGGAATGTTTTCCCCTGCCATATAAAAAAACCCACTCAAAGCTCAAATAAACCACTCAACTTGCTAAAAGATTTAGCCCACACTGTGTATGAAAGATTTGTATTGGCATACACTGTGGATGCTCCAGTCTCCACCGTTGTTCCCTTGGAAGAAACCCTGATAAATTTGGACTATTTGCTGGCCTGGTGTTGACCGTTATTGAAGAGCATTAGTACTGCCCAATCAAATTGCTCCACATCAGTTTCCCCAAAGCCAATTGATCAACAAGGCCCTGAGGGAAATTCTAGTCAATCAGAGGGTGGGTTGGAAATTAATTCAAAACCCTCCAACTCTCTTGACTCAGGTCAGTAAATATTCTCTCCTGGCCAATTGAATTCAGGCCAGGTGATCATGTGACCTCACTGTTGCAACCCTCCCCCTTTTCACAAAGCAAGGGGACTTTCAGTTCCCTGCTTGTTGATTCTATAATTCAATTAAATTTGGAACTGTATTGCATATTATTTCTTTAAAAATTGTTTGGAAACTCTGTTTGAGTATCCTATACGTTCTAAGAAAGTGTTAGTAGTTGTCCACCTTAATATCACCTTCCTTTGGTTCTGTTCAAACTCTGTTGTTCTTCTGGAGCATCTAGAAGAAGTGTTAGTGTATAGCTTTTATTATACTTATGTTTGCTTTCAAAAAGAAAACAATTTGATTTCAAAATTCAAGTTAATTTTACATATAAACACTTACTTCTATTTGTATTTTTCCTTGTTTTCACTTGCTTTTGAGTCTGTCCTTGCTTTGACTTTGAACCAAAAGATTTCCAAGGCCTAGTTAAAGCTGTACTCATAACCACTAGTACTATTTTAATTTGCCTGCTTGCTAGTACCCCTATTTTAGTAAAATCTATTACTTTGAGGCCCCAAATTTACACTGTTGGACTCCAAATTTTCCAGAGAATTGCAAGATGATCCTCACAGTCATTAAATGTGCAGTGTTTACTTTGCCACCCTTTTTTGCTCCTCTAGTCTACTTCTCCTGATTTGTGATTGCGCTTCTCCTCTTTAGCCTGCCTTGCAAGTGATGATCCCTCTAGCCTTTTGCTTTTTCTGAGTGACATCTTCACTTCCGGGGAGGCTATTGTCAAGAGTCTGACTTGTGATGACTTGGACTTGTACTCCACCAAGCCCATCTTACCTGCTCCCAGCATCAAGAAATCTCCTCCTCCACTGCCGGGTTATAATGATTCTGTCTCTCTGCTGGAGATGGAGGTCCCAACTCTAGCTCCCTTCTGTGCTCCTTGGTTGATCACCAGTCTGATGTTGATTGGATTGAACTCCTACTTTCCTCAACTGTCCCTGGCTCTTCCCTCTGGTCCTCCCTTAGAGCGGCTGTCCCAGTGCTTCACTAGGCGGCATCCTGATGATTTATCTCACCAGGATAGGAGCCAAACTTAGTTAGTTTATCCCCCCTCTCTCACAATACTGATGAGTCTTGGGAATTCCCCCAAAGCCAAATTCATTTCTGATTTGAGACCCAAAAAATGCGGGCAGCTGGGCGCCCTGGGCCTGCAGGCTGACAGCCCGCAGGGTCCCAGGGTTTGAATCCTGTAGTTGGGGTTTTTCTATGTATATTTCTAACACAAGTTTGTTGTTTGTGACAGGAACTCTCTTTCTGCTTGTTGGTTGCATGCAAGTTGTCACAAGTGACAAACTCCAATTAAACATGCGTATAGGAAAATCTCAACTATAGGATTCAAACCCTGATACCCTGCAGGCCGCCAGCCTGCAGGACCAGTTGCCTGGCTGCCTGCAGATTTCTGGACTCAAACCAGAGCAAGATTTGACTTCAGGAAATCTCCTAAGGTTTGATGAACTAAAATTACCTGTATTGAGACTCCTCATACAAAAGGTTCCTGTTAACCCAACCAATCAGAGGGCAGACCAAGCCAAAGATCCCAGAATAACTCAGGCCACCACAGAAGGGGAAACAAAGAAACTTCCCATAGAACGCAGGCCACCCAGAGATGATCAACCCCACAATCTGACAGGGAAATTTTAGTATTCTCAGTTCAAACCAGCCAATGAATTAACTCCTGCAATGGATGCCACCAAGGAATAGAAAAACCTGGTAGACAGTAGCACCAGGCCCAAAGGAATTAGTAAAAGTTTACCCATGACAGAAGGGCATACTTATACCCTGGACCACCAGGAAGTTGCTCATTGACATTCTTGCAGTAAAGTGACATGAACCTTTTTTTCAACCAGGTTATCTCATACTTGATTTTAGTTCTATTTTATTTGCAGTCCAACTCTCACAGTTCTGTACCTCCCGCTTACCCAATCCAAGAAACCGCAGACCAGCCGCCCAAACACTATTGTCCACCAGGAGCTCCCTTTGGCCCAGTACATTTCACTGAATATCCACCCAACCTGGCATATTCAGAATTCACACCAGAGGAAATCTTAATCTACGACCCAGAGGCTAGAACTAGAGAGACTGAGACCATTTACAGAGAAGGAACCAAAGTCACCATACCTCCCCTGCTATTCCGCAACAAGTACAACTAATTGCCTGCATATTTGGTTCCAATGACACCACCTCTAACCCTGCGGCCCAACTACCTTCAAGAATCCATTGCAGCCAATGAATCCACCTCCACTCAGATATTTGGAGTGAAGTGTATCACTCTCACCGGCTTAATTAATTCACTGGTGCCTGCCAGCAGACCCTGGGCTCTCCTGGGCAAATTGTTATCTTATATTGTAAAGTTAGAGCCAATCTTGTGGTGGGCCTTTCCTGCAGGACCCACAGGCCATCTGCCTGCAAGTTCCCAAGAATCCCCCACAGGCTGGATCCCTGATATTATGGCAACCTACTTTAACCACAATAGCCTGGGCCCCAAGATGTTGATAACTCTTGGGGCATCTTGTATGCTATTTTTATTGATTTCAGTTTACTATGCATACAAGCTAGTTACCAACTTAATTGCATCAGAAATCCAACATCAAGCCAGTACAGAACCAAAGGACACCTTTCTTGGGGTTGAGAAGACCAAGACCCCAAATTTGCAGGTCCAGAACGTTATAGTCAATCAGACCACGACCAAGGTGGACATGCCGCAGATGGAGAAGCTCACCTTGGAAGAAGCCAGAAGAGTTATGCCAGTCCTCTGTCTCCACTTCCTGGCTAACGCAGACTCATACTCCAACAACACTGAGAAAGTCCTTGGGGGTGGCCTCCATGCTCTCTGGCAATGCCTTAGACTGGTTTGGGAAGGCCACCGCTGATGACGTTGAGTTCTGCCTGGACTACTCCTGATTTGAAAGTGAACTGATGGCCACTGGCAATAACTGAGACACCTGCCACCACGCCCTCATCAGTTTACTAGACATTAGACAAGGATCCTTCACCCTAAAAGCCTGCACCAACAAGTTCCTTAAACTGAAAGCTAGAACCCAACTTTAGGACAAGTTATCAGCCATTCTGTACTGCCAAGAAGCCTTCCCTGCCTTGAAGGAACTCCTTAAGCATCATCCCCCATGCTTGGCCTAGATGAATTACTCCTTTTGTGTAGAGGGTTGAGCCTTAACCAAGAAGGCTCCCCCACCCCCACTCAGCGCACAAACTGAGCTCTGACACCCAACAGACCAGGAATGTCTCCTGAGGAACTACAATGTCACTACTGTGAGGGGTATTGTTTCTACTGCCACAAACCTGGCCACCTCACTAAGGCTTGCCCCAAGAAGAGTGGTCCTGCGGTTTCTCTTGCACAAATAAACACCTCCACCCAGTCTTACAAATTTATCCAAGTCAAAGAGAAGACACTCACAAGATCTCAGATTGTTGAGGCTTTTATTGATATGGGGGCTGAAGAAAGCTTTATTGACGCCACCCTTGCAAAGGATCTAGGACTAAAGGCCACCAATGAAGGTGTCAAAGTAATCATGGGAAATAGCTCTCACAACTTGGGATTAAGGTGGCAGCCAAGTTGCCATTGAAAATTGGTCAGAACACCTACCCAGAGCTCCCCATCATCCTGAAGGGACTTCCTCACCCCTTGATCTTAGGAGACTCCTGGTCCCAAAGGCATGGCGCCATCATGAACTTCTGTAACCAAACAGTTGCTTTGAAAGGAGACAACTCATGTGATGTAGCGCTGTTCCAGCTGGGTCCAACCAGAGAAAGACCCAGAACGCTCCTGACCCTGAAAATGGAACCCAGTGTGGGGACCCTACCTGCCCCACTATAGAAGTGGAACCATGTCTTCATCAAGGAAACAGCAACCTGTCTCCCCAGCCATTAAATCTATGATCACGCCATAGACCTGTTACCAGGGACCCAACCACACCACGGCCTCATCTACAGCTGTAACCACTGCAAACAAGTACCTTGAAAACATACCTAGAGTACATGACAAAAAAGGGTTTCATCCAAGTGTAAAAGGCCCCTTGCTTGTCACCCATGCTGTTTTTAGGAAAGAAAGATGGCAGAATGTGTCCATGTGTAAACTACCAGAAACTGAACAACATTATGGTAAAGAACTGCTATCCCATCCCCAACGCCAACAACCTCTGTGACATACTGACTGGAGCCCAGGTGTACTCAAAAATTGACTTGAGAGACGCCTTCAACCAGATCCAAATCAAAGATGGAGACAAATACAAGGCGGCTTTCAAAACCAGATATGGGTTGTAAAAATACCTAGTAATGCCATTTGGCCTGTGCAACGCCCCCAGCACTTTCTAAAGGATGATCAACATTGTCCTAGGCAAATACCTTGACCAATTTTATGTTGCATATTTGGATAACATCCTTATATACAGTAATTCACACAAAGAACACCTCCAACACCTTGACCTTATACTGAAAAAACTCTCCCAGGCTAACTTACATGCCAAGCTGAAGAAATGTGAATTTTTTCAGTCTGAGGTCAAATTCCTAGGATACATAGTGAAGAATGGAGGGTTTGCTATGGTGCAGGACAAAGTAGAAGCAGTAACAGCCTGGCTGGTGCCCAAATGCAGAAATAATGTGAGAAGTTTTTGGGCCTGGCAAATTATTGCAGGGATTTCATCCAAAAAAATTCTCAAATTACGCTACCCCTGACCCATCTCTGCTCTGACAAGGTCCAGTTTGTCTGAACTGATGATTGTACCTCTGTGTTTGAGACCCTGAAGGAGGCATTCACGTCTGCCCCTGTCCTTGCCATGCCTGACCCGTCTAAACCTTTTGTGCTTGAGACGGATGTATCTGACTTTGCAGTGGGTGGGGTCCTTCTTCAGGAAGGAGGGGATAGTATGCTACATCCTGTAGCATATTACTCCAAGAAGATACTACCAGCTGAAGGAAACTACCCAATATACAACAAGGAGATGCTAGCAATAATGAAGACATTGAAGCATTAGCGCAGATACTTATGTGGTGCTGAACATCTGGTAAAGGTCCTGAAAGACCACAAGAACTTAGTCTATTTCTTCAAACCACACCATCTGAATCAATGACAAGCAAGATGGGCCTTAGAACTGGCTAACTACATCTTGACTATAGACTACAAGCCAGGAAAAGTGAACATAGTACCAGATGCCTTGAGCAGGAGAGCCAACTTAACCCCCTCCCCTACAGAAATCAAGGACTGCAACACCCACACACTAATAGATCCCGCCAGCCTAGGAATACAACTGATGTACTTGAAGATTGCCGCCAGCAAACCCAACGTGATAAGAGCTCAGAAATAAGACGCTCATTCAACTGAACTAGTCAAAGCCCTGACAAAGGACCCAGATTGCCACCACTCAAAGAAAGGTTACTCCCTGAAGGGCGCCACCTTGCTGCTCCACAACAGAATCTACGTACCCAAAGGCCCAACCCAAACCAATATATTGATTGACAGCCACAATTCAGAGATGGCCAGCCATCCCAGTAGACACAAATCCCTCTTAAGAATCAAGAGGAACTATGCATGGTCGGGCATTGACAAGGAAATAGCTGCCTACATCAATGGTTGTGAAGCCTGCAGAAGAACCAAGATATGTCACTCAAAGCCAGAAGGATTACTGAGACCTCTGGACATCCCTGCTGGACCCTGGAAGTTGGTGTTAATGGATTACATAGTGGAACTCCCCCTTCAAAATCCTTTGACACAATCCTAGTCATGGTCAACTGCTTCACAAAAATGGCTTAATTCCTCCCAACCACTACCCACTGCACGGCAGCTGAGACTGCCAGACACTTCCACAACCGCATCTTGACGCAGCATGGCACACCAGAAGAAATTATCACTGACTGAGGACCCCAGTTCACCTCCAACTACTGGACCCAAGTGATGAAGGACCTTGAAATAAAATGCTGTGTGTTGACCTCCTATCACCCACAGACAGATGGACAGACTGAACAGTTCAACCAAATCCTGGAACAATACCTCTGATGCTACGCCAACACAGACCAAGACAACTGGGCAGAGATGCTACCCATGGCACAATACGCCTATAACAGCAAAGACCACACATCCACAGGCATGTCCCCCTTTAGGGCCAACTATGGGTTTGACCCTTCCTGGGACCCCACCATTGGCAGCAAGGAACAGAACACTGCGGGGCAGAGATGAATTGAACAAATACATACCACCCAGGAAACCTGCCTTAGGAACCTGACTCATGTTTTTAAGACCTACAAGGTGTTTGCCAACAAGAAAAGGGTCCACAGGAAACCTCTGGAGATAGGCAACAAAGTTTACCTTGACTCACAGAATGTCCCCTTACACATACCCAGTAGGAAGCTAGCTCACTGTCATTGCAGCCCTTACAAGATTATAAAGCAAATAGGAGAAGTGGTGTACAAACTAGAACTGGTGCCTACTTGGAAAATCCACAATGTCTTCCACTGATCCTTGCTATTTAAGAAAGAAAAAACCTCCCTTACCCACCAGAAGATCAAGGCCAACCCCCTGCCCATTAAGGAGGGACACACAATCAAATACAAAGTCAAGTACATCCATGGACACTGCCTCCACTACAAGACCCCACAATACTACGTCAAATGGGTAGGTTACCCCCCCCCCAAAGAGAGCACCTGGGAACCTGCCTCCAACCTGCCTAACACACATGAGCCATACAGCAATACTTGGACAAGAGGGCAAGGAAGGAGGAGGATGACAATAGAGAAGAGGATGATTTCACAAGTGACAAACTCCAATTAAACATGCGTATAGGAAAATCTCAACTATAGGATTCAAACCCTGATACCCTGCAGGCTGCCAGCCTGAAGGACCAGTTGCCTGGCCGCCTGCAGATTTATGGACTCAAACCAGAGTAATATTTGACTTCAGGAAATCTCCTAAGGTTTGCTGAACTAAAATTACTTGCATTGAGACTCCCCACACAAAAGGTTCCTGTTAACCCAACCAATCAGAGGGCAGATCAAGCCAAAGATCCCAGAATAACTCAGACCACCACAGAAGGGGAAACAAAGAAATTTTCCATAGAATGCAGGCCACCCAGAGATGACCAACCCCACAGCCTGACAGGGAAATTTGAGTATTCTCAGTTCAAACCATCCAATGAATTAACTCCCACAATGGATGCCACCAAGGACCGGAAAAACCTGGTAGACAGTAGCATCAGGCCCAAAGGAATTTGTAAAAGTTTACCCATGACAGATGGGCATACTTATACCCTGGACCACCAGGAAGTTGCTCATTGTCATTCTTGCAATAAAGTGACATGAACCTTTTGTTCAACCAGGTTATCTCATACTTGATTTTAGTTCTATTTAATTTGCAGTCCAACTCTCACAGTTCTGTACCTCCTGCTTACCCAATCCAAGAAACCGCAGACCAGCCGCCCAAACTCTATTGTCCACCAGGAGCTCCCTTTGGCCCAGTACATTTCACTGAATATCCACCCAACCTGGCATATTCAGAATTCACACTAGAGGAAATCTTAATCTACGACCCAGAGGCTAGAACTAGAGAGACTGAGACCATTTACAGAGAAGGAACCAAAATCACCATACCTCCCCTGCTATTCCGCAACAAGTACAACTACTTGCCTGTATATTTGGTTCCAATGACACCACCTCTAACCCCGCGGCCCAACCACCTGCAAGAATCCATTGCAGCCAATAAATCCACCTCCACTCAGATATTTGGAGTGATGTATATCACTCTCACTGGCTTAATTGATTCACTGGTGCCTGCCAGCAGACCCTGGGCTCTTTTGGGCAAATGTTATCTTATATTGTTAAGTTAGCATCAATCTTGTGGTGGGCCTTTCCTGCAGGACCTGCGGGCTGTCTGCCCGCAAGTTCCCAAGAACCCCCCACAGGCTGGATCCCTGACACAAGTTTTCAGATTTCTGGACAGCCCTCTTTCCTTCCAATAATACATCTTGGAGATTCTTGCAGAAGTTCATATAAAACTTACGTCTGATGTGTGTGGAGAGACCATTGAAAAAGTCCAGACATGGTCCAGTCTCATCAAAGTTGATGGGTAAGGAGCTCAACCATGTATGTCTTTTTATGCTTCAATGTACTACTTGTGATCCCTATCATTTTGAAGGTTTTGAGTTCTGTCATGATCATAACAGTAGAGTCCTTTATGGAAAAAATTTCCAGGAAAGCGTTCTTAAACATATCTTAGTCTTTGTTGTGACCAGGGTGTTGGTCAAACCATTTGCTCACAAAGCATGAGGCAGTCCCAGTGACCTAAAGGGAAATATCACTGGCTCAGAGTCTTTAGGAGTAGCCCACTTGTGTAACTTGCTTTGGGTGCTTTGGATCCAGAGGTTGGAGTTTGCTTGGCATAGTCCTGAGAACATTTCACTTTCTGCTGAGCAAAGACATTGAAATACAATGTTGGGTATTTCAGGTGATTTGGGGTTTGGGGGAAGGTTCAGGACTCCTTGTGTGCTGAGGAAGTTTTATTGTTTGTTTGGTACAAGGATATTGTTGAAGAAAGTGTATCACATAGGGATGTCCTGGGCTTCTTTGTATTGTCTCTAGCCAGTGGGGAGTTCCATCTGCTGGGTTCTTTTCATTGGAGAAATTTTTTCTTTAAGTTTCTTAGGTGCAGATAACCTATCTGTGCTATCACTATCAATTATATACTTCTTGGAAGTATATGAAACAAGATAAAGGGGGGGATTAAGAAGAGAATTATACTTTATTGGTATGAGTTTAGAGTATTATATAGTGTCATGAGAAACCACATACCATTCATGTACGTCATGGTAGTCATGAGGCTTGTCCAAGTAGTGTTCTGCTTAGGACTAAAAAATTTTTATCCCTGTAATAGATGTGTGATTGATAAGAGTGCCACCAACTTAGTGATATGTTGGAAATCACTTGGGGAATTACTTTCTCAAGAGGGAGTAATCAAAGATGTTGTGCCACTTTAATGCTATCAGTTTTGATATGCCAACTTTCAAGATGGTGTATTTTGACATGCCATGTTACACATGTCCTAAATTTACTGTGAATAGCCTAGTGTCTTTGTTGATAAGAAAAGATTTTGATTATTATATGATATAAATTGAGTTACTAAAGAGTCACTCATTATAAAAAAAAGAAAATAGGATAATATAGATTGAGAGGATATAGTTTTATATTGATAAAGCACTAGGATACTATATTGATTGCCAAGAATTTCTTAATACTTGATTTGTTTGCTCAGGATGGGTTAATATATGTAAATGAGAAATAATGTATTTCTTACTTTAGAAACATACATGACTTTACAATAATGAAATTATATATGACCAGATTAAATTATAACACAAAAATAAATAAACCCAGGACCACATCACTATAATATAATATATGATATTATAAAGAAGTCAAGATGAATAAAATCATTCTTGTTTCTCTTGCAAAGTGAGCTTTGGTTTTATTGACTTACCCTTTCTTTTAAATCAAAGTTGTTTACACTCAAGTTATAGAAAATATAATTCATCTTGATTTCTGAACTAATTCAATTTCTGTAATCTGAGATATTTGTGAATGCTTACAACACATGGTTAAAATATTTTAGCATATACTATGATTTGGTTAAAATTTTCTAGAAATAAAAAATGGAGAATCAGGGCATCAATCCCCGTGCCTCTTGCATGCTAAAAGAGAGCTCTACCATTTTTTTTAAAAGTCAAACTTTATTATTGGGCTTGACAAAGGGGAATGGGGGATGCCACAAGGGCTTGCCCTACAATCCGGCATGCCAGTTTAGATTTCCAAGTTAAAGTCTATGGGAGACCGCCATATAGGCTCTATACAATTGCTAATAGAGTTGTATCTAAGATACTGGCAGTTTGCAATTGCTGCACCTCTGGTTTGAAACTTCCCAGGTATGAGGTGATTGAATTTATGGATACACTCCAGGTGGTGCATCACTTCCAGTTTCCACTGATGAATCATCAGTATAACGTTGATTGGCTTATTTTCAAAGATCCAAGCTTGTCTAGACATGTGGATTCTGTTTAGTGCACTGTGATAGTAAAGTGCTTTGAGATTGGGGTGTATGGTGCCCATTGTGCAATGGAAAAAACATCTTTGCCAGGTGGCATGTTCTTGATTCTGCGGCTCTGCAATTCCCACTGGATCTTTTTCCAGAACTGTGTGCTTGTTTTACATTCATAATATCTATGATTGATTCCTGCTATGGGTTGAAGGCAGATTTTGCATTCCTTGTACTAATAGTTTTTGCTACCATGAGTACCTGATTTGAAAGCCCAATTCAAACTGCGCCAGTTACTTGATCTGAATTTGATTGGCACTAGTTTGCAGTTCATGTATTTCACTACTTCTTTAGGCAATACTATTACTTCACAGCCTTCCAGGCTCCAGTCACTTATAAGGTGCGGACATTGAGCATTTGGCTTCTGTTTTGTGACTTTGTCTTAGCACCACCCATGAATTCTAGTTCCTTTACAGGTAACCGGGAAGTATGAGTTGTCAATTAACACTTGAAGTTTATCTTTTCCTATTTGTGTCTTTATTGCAGCCATTAACTTTGATTGGATAAATTCATTTGTAAGGCAATGGGGATTGTCTTTGGGTGCCGTTGTAATCTTCCATTCTCCCCGTTGTAGAGCCTGCATGCTGTTTCTCCAGTATGGTTCTGTGGTTATTCTGCTTATCATCCCAGGTCTACTTGCCAGGTACGTTTGCAAGGTAAGATTTTCTTCATTTCCATTTGGTAGGAGGCTATTTAGCCAGTTCTGAGCTCTTGCTTATGCTGGGCTTTGACCATGCGCCTCCATGATTGCCAGGAACAATTTTCCCCACAATCTTCTTGCATTTTGTGCCACAGGTAATAGTCCTATTCCCCCCTCTCTGGCCATCCTTGTCACCAGTTCTAACCTGATAGGCGCAGCTGTGGCTTTGTTCCATAGGAAGGTCCTTGTGATTGACTCTACTTTCTTCTCAAAGGCCTCTGTAAAGGGTACTATGTGTGTCACATACCAAATTTTGGAGTACACAAATACATTAAATGCTTGTGCCTTTGACACAAGATCAAGTTGCTTGTATCTCCACTTGACAATACGGTCAACTAGATCTGACAGTAGGTTCTGTTCCATAGCTGCTTGGGCAATGTCATTTGATGTGAACAGGATGCCCAGATGTCTAAAAGAAAGATGTGGGTCTATTGATGTCATGTCCACTGGTGGTTGGAAGTCTGGTAAGCCAATCCTTACTGTTACAGTTTTGTCTACATTAACCTTTGCATTAGATCCCCATTGGTAGAGATCAAGAAGCTCCGTAAACAACAGTACATCCTCCTGATCTGCAATTCCACACACAGTGTTGTCTGCAAAGGCAGATGCTTTCAATGGGTCTTGGATAGGGTGAGCTATTACTTTTAACCTTACTTGGCATGCTGTCAGTAGGATGTTTGCCGCAAAGTTGAAGAGCAAGGGTGACATCGGGTCACCCTGGCGTAGCCCTTGACCAATTGGGAATGTGTTTGTGGTACCATCATTTACTATGACTTCCACCTTTAGATCAATGTATAATGTGTTGATCCAGTCACAGAACTTGGTTGGGATGCCCACTGTTTCCAGGGACAACTTCAGGTAATCCCATAACACTCTGTCATATGCTTTTTCTATATCTAAAAAAGTAGGTAGCCTTCTGTGACTCCCTGTATACCCTGTATAATATTCTGAACTGCCTCAATGTTATTCCAAATGGACCAGCCGTGCACAAAGCCATGTTGGCACAAGTGAAGAGTCTTTGCTGCAATAGGCATAAGCCTGTTGGAGAGGATCCTGGTAAGCACCTTTTAGTCTGCATTGAAAAGACTAATGGGGCGCCAGTTTTTCAGTTTTTGGGTTGCGCCTTTCTTCTTAAAGATCATGCAGATCTTCACTTTGTTGCTTCCTGGGAACTGACGTCCTTCTGTCAGGCACCAATTGAAGAGGTTGACCATTTCAGTAGCCAGTGGAGCCTGCAGTAAGCGGTATAATTCCACTGGGAGGTTGTCTGGGCCTGGTGCCTTCCCTTTGGGCGCCTCCTTTAGAGTGGCCTTGACCTTCTTTAGAGTGATTTGTGCCACCAAGTCCTTCTTGTCTTCCTCACCATATTTTATGATAGCAGGAGCTGCAATATTGAAAAGAGTTTCAGATGCATGCATATCTACTGTGTCTGGGGAGTAAAGTGAGGTATAGAAATCTTCCACCTCTCTTTTAATCTCCCCTTTCTCTGTAGCTATGGACCTGTTGTCTCTCCTTACCTCAGTCATGGCTGTGCAAGAGCGGGTGACCTTAAGATGGTCTAGTGCCTTGCATGATGAAGTACCCATCATGCATTGGTAACAATATGTTGCATTGAATCTTGTCCTTGCATCCTCCTTTCTCTTCTCCTTCCTTATCTTGTTGTGAGTTTTGGAGTACTCATCAAACCATATCTTTTCTGGCATCTTGTGCCTCTTTTCCAGAAGATCTTTCATTTCTTTTTCCAATCTTAGATTTTCTTTAAATATATTTTTTATCTTTTCTTTTTCATATTTTTTACTTTCTTTTTTAATTACCTCTTTTATCTCCTCCCATCTCTGTGCTGGATCCATGTTTGGTCAAAGATCCAGTACTTTGATAAGTTGTGTGAGTATAATGGATAGTTGAAACCTCCCCTCTGGGTCCCTAAGTATATTTGGCCTGATGCTCCACTCACGTGGCCATGGTTTCTTCTTACAAATCACCACGTCCACCTGCATTTAGTCGCTTATTGGGGACACACTTGTGTTTGATCTTGATGTGATCTCAGCCAGCAGCCCTGTGACTAGGATGAAGTCTAGTCTGGAGCCGTTGACTAACTCACCTCTTGGCCCAAACTCCCATTGTGTGAGAGTGGCTGGGCCTTCTGCTTTGTTGTCAAGGGTGAAGACCAGTCCCTTCTCAGTCATGAAGGAGAGCATTCTGGTGCTTCTTGAGTGAATTTTGGTTCTGGTAGGGAAATTGTCCCTGAATGGGTCCGTCTATGTGTTGAAATCCCCTATCACTACTGTGTATTTGGGGAGGACAAGTGAGTTGAGGACGTCCCATTAGTTGTTGCTTGTTGGGTTTGGCAGAAGGTAGACCCCCACTACCCTCAACTTGAGGTCATTTCTGGTGTCTACTGCGTCCACCACAAGGATGCACTCATCTGAGAGCACCGCTAATAGGGAAATATCAATGTGTGGGGAGAAGGCCATGACTGCCACATGTTTGCTCCAGAAGGACTTAAGTCCTATCTGTCTTGCATACGGGTGGTTCTTGGGGTCATAGTCTATGGGAGGGGGGATTGTGTTGTTGTTTAGTTGGCATTCAGTGATAATCATTAGGTCCATATTAGTTTTCTTAAGGTGGTGGATCTTATGTGCTCTGGTGTCCCAGTTGCACAAGCTCCTAGCGTTAATAGTACCTAGTCTCATTATTCCTGGCTGTCTGACCCACAGGTATGAGGTTTCTTTGATGTCTTGGTAGGCTTTGGTTTCTGGATGTTATTGTTGGGGTGGCCAGTGGGCTTACAATTGTGGGGGTTCCAGGTGCTCTCCCTTACTCCCTTGCCCTCCTTTTGGAATGATGCCATCTCTTCAGGCGTGAAGTCCTGTGAGGTGTTGTCTGGGAGGTTGGAGGGTATAGTTTGGGAGGGCATTGGGGTTGGTTTTGGGCAACTCTGGGTGGGTATTGGGATTGGATTGCCTCTGGCCTTAGGCAGGAAGCCCCTCTTTGGAACTTTGAGTGTTGGTTCAAAGGGTGCCAATGGAGGGGAAGCGGTATGTGCCTGGCTGGTCTTAGCATTCCCTTGTGGGGGGGCCTGTTCAGTTTGTTTTGGCTGGGTCTGGCTCCCTTTGGGTCTAGGGGCTTTCTTACCGTCCATCTTACCTGTTGCCTTGATCCATTTGTGCTGCATGGGATGCTCTTGTACCTTTGGGGCTGCCTTTCCCTCCATTGGCTCATCTTGTGGACTGTCAGGGTCCTGGAAGTTGTCCACTGTCCCTTTCTTAGTCTCAGCTGCTTCTCGGGCCCAGTCTCTCTTGTGTCTCTCCTTCAGTTGTTCCTGGAGAGCCTCTATGGCAAAGGAGTCCTTAGCCAAGGCCAGGAACCACCATACCGCTCTTGAGCAAAGGAACTCCTTGCCGTTCACTCTGGACACTCCATCTTCTGGGTTGTAATCTTCGCTTCTGGGATTTACACCCTTCTTGTGAAGGCATTGGCCAAAGCTGTGGCCAGGACAGTAGCAGAACCTAAAGATCTGCCTCTTGTTCTTGGGTTTAACATAGATCACTTGGTTACCTGCTTCCAGCAAGCATATGAATCTTGGGATCTTGATGTTCTTGTGCGTAATTGAGGATGCAATCTCTACCAGAGCGTGGATGACCCTAGGGTGGAGACACTTGGCCATATTAACCATCTCCTCCTGGATATCAATCACCACCCCGTAGTAGGGCAGGCCTGTGGTAATTGCTGCATGGGTCCACTCCCTTGGCTTGGTAGTGGGGACGTCTGTGAAAGTTATCCATTTGGCTGACTGGTTGGCGTATCTGGTGCTTTCTGCTTTGAGGGGTATTCCTTCATGGGAGAATTCTGCACTCAGGGCTGCTTCTCTTTCACTATTGCTAGTGAAGCCCATGTTCACATATCCATGTTCAGCTGACCACTTGTGTGCAAAATCCCTGTCAGGAAAGTGCTTGTCAAGGGTGGTGAAGATCATGGCAAAGCATTCATCCATACTGCCTTTAGCAGGTTATTGAAGTGAATTCTCATGGCGTTGGGGAGTGTTGAGCATGGTAGGGATTGGAAGGGGTTGCCTTGTATGAGCATTTCCCTTACTCTATCTATGAATGGGAGGAAGCCATCAGGGTTCAGGGTTTGGTCTAGGCCCTTCTTTACCCTCTGACTGTAGGACATGTCCTTCTGGGTCTTTCCATTCTTAGGTGGTTTGGCCTCTTCCAGGGAGATCATGTGTACTATGTTATCCACCGCCTCCTCCATGGTATACCCTCGCTCAGTAAAGCTCAAGATGACCTGGGGGATAATTTTTCTGCTTTTGAAGTTGCAAGCCAGTTCAATGTCTATCTTCAGTTCCATCCAAAGCTTTGCTTCAAGGGCTTCAAACTCTGTCTTTGACCATGCCATAATCCCCTCTGGGCTCTTTGACGGGTGCATATAGACATGGAAGGTCTTGTACGTGGACTTGTTTGTGTGAAGCCAGTTGGCTACTGTAAACAAGTTCCATTTACATCCCATAAAGTAGGTTGCTTTGGCTGCATTGGCTCCCATTGCTGTTCATTGGTCTGCTTCCTCAGGGGATATCTTCACCTTGAAGAATTCACCAGCTGTATAGGGGTCCGGGATTGCTGCCTTCCAGCAAGTGGCCAGCTTGGCAGGGATTCCTGTGTTAAGCCATTTGCCTGCTTCCTCTGGGTATAGAACCTCCTTGAGGATCATGGCGTCCCTGGGGGATATGCCATTGTCCATCCATTTGACCACCAATTCAGGAGTGAATCCTGCCTTGATCCAGTTGGCTGCTTTGGTGATGGAGGAAGTCTCCCGCCAGTTACCCCACTGTTCAAGGGAGATTGGGCAGTCCCCCAGGTTGCTATGGATGTGTGCTGTGATGCCCAGCAACTTCCATTTATCTGCATCAGTGATGGTGAAGCCCTTGTTAAGCCAGTATTTAATGTCCACAGTATTCCACCCCTGGGCTCTCCACTCAGCTGCCGTCTCAGGAGACCATGTGGTGAATGGGCCCCACTTTGCTGCAATGTTGGGGTGCCATCCCACAACTCTCATTCTGCGGGCTAGTTCAGGAAAGCATTGGCAGTATGACCAGTCCCTTGCTTCCTGGGCACCAAACCCCGCCTTGATCCAGGGTTGTGCTTCTGCTGGGCTGAACATAAGGACTGCCCAACCCTTAGCATTGCTGGGCGTAACTCCAGCTCTGGCCCACTCAATGGCCCAATCAATGTTTCAAAAGGTTCTAAAGTACTCTGATAGTTTTTCAGCCACCATTGGAATTCTTCAGAGTTCCCCTGCCAGAGTAGCTGGGATGTATTCTTGGTAGAACTCCACTGCTTCAAATACAGTGAACCCACCAGTTCTCCAGAGCTTGACTTCAGCCAGGGGGATCTTGTTTTCCAGGGCATATTTGATTTCCACTGCAGGCATCTTGGTTTTGCACCATTCCTCAGCCAGTTAGAGCTTCTTGACTCTGCCTTGGCAGAAGAGCTGGGTCCATTCCAGGGTCATATCTCCCCCCAGCCATTTCATGGCCAGGCCAGATGAAAGACCAGTGCGTTTCCATGCCATTGCAGTGGTAGGGTTGAACCCCAAGCTATGCCAACAAATGGTTTGACTTACAGTGAATCCCATGCTTGCCCAGGTGTTTGCCTCTTCCTTGCTCACGTTGTGCAGTTCAAGGAATTCCAAGTCTACTTGCATGAAGGTGCTGTGGGGGTTATCCTGCTTATGGCGGGGGCCTTGGCCTTCTCTTGGTGGGCTTGCAGATTGTCTACTGCCCTTGGATCTTTTTTTTCTGGCCCCAGTGGGGGGCCATCTACCCTATGACTTTGTTCACTTCCTGAGAAATTGTCAGTTTCCATTGGCTTGGGCTCAGGGCTGCCCGCCTCTGATTGGCTATTCCCTACTGATGTTCTCAAGTGAATTTTGGATTCCTCTTTTGTCAGGAAGAGGGTTTGGAGCTTCAGGTTTGGCAGCAGAGGGCTCCCCATTGTTGGTATGGAGGTCCGCCTGTCCTGTATCAGGGGAGATGCCCTGATCCACCTCTACGTGGTGGACGTGGCCTGAGGCTTCAGGCTGCAGTGGTTCCGGAGATAGCATGGTTGGCTTTAATAAAAACCTACTTTAAACTTCTGTTTTGTAAAATTGAAAATCTATCTCAAAAAACTGATTGTAATGAGAGAGAGGATAAGCAAGCGCTCTACCATTTGAGCTAATTCCCCTTTTTGCATGTTTAGAGTGGAAAGTAACTTTTATTTAGTTTCTTGTTTTTTGGTAAATACTTTTGCTTTTATGATAATGACTTTTATACCAAATGTTTAGCCATATTTTTTATTTACTTATTTATTTATTTAAATGATTTCAAAATCTTATAATTATTTTATTTCATACTAAACCAATTTAACTTCTTACTAACCACAAAATATAAATATCATCATCCAAATTAGATATTGATGTAGCATTTTTACAAGCTATAAGATCAATAATCTTTTTCAGGCTAGAAATAAGTATGAAATTTTTTTATATTTTATACTAAAAATTTAATATTTGATGTAAATATTATAAGAATAATTAATGATTTATAAGTAGGAAATGCTTCTAGCTCATTGTAATTTGACAGGTTTGGTATTAAAAGAACCTTCAAGCACTTGTAAGTTCTTGTCTAAAAGCACCAGTAGATTAACTAAGTCAATATCATTAAATAAAGAAATGTATTAGTAAAGAGTTAGATAGCTCCCATATGAGATATCACTTGTCCAGTGAGCCTCAAGATAGTCACATTTGTATATACTCCATGTTTATGTAGTCATATGAAAGTGTAATACCTTAAAGTTATGGGTATTATCTGAAGCAAGTATGGCAGGAGGTTATCAGAATGAAATCCTGTCAAAGTTGTAAAAATGAGATAAATGATCATCAAACAATGAAACACCTTGGCAGGAGTGTTGTAGCAGCTGAAACTGCCAGCAAAGTATGTCAACACATAGTAGGTGAAGGTGTACATGACAACAGGCAGGGTGTAGTGTGATGATACCGGAGAAGACCAGGATCCATCTTAAAAAGAATTGAGGATTGGTTAAGATTAGTTTAGCTGCTTAGGTAGTAAAGATTAAAGCTGATATAATTGAGGTAGTATTTTTTCAATTATATCACAACCTATCACTGAGAGGGGATCCTTTATTTATAGTGTTTCCTATTATGCAAAATTTTGCTTGTGAGAGTAAAAACAGGGAATGGAGGATCCCAAAAGTCTGGGTTGTGAAGGTTGGAATTGGGCGTTAATAATAGGGCCAAGCTTTTTTTACCTACTATCTTTGACTGGTTAGGCAATTCTTGACTGGAGTCAATAGATTCTGGTTGGCCTATTACTAGGAGGAGAAATGAGTCCAGGATTTATTCATGGTCTATTTTATATATTAAATGGCAGAGTTTGGCATGAGTTTGGCTCCAATCATATGGCCTGGGTCCCATATCTCCATTGGTTGGGACCAGGATTGTTGGTCAGGTTTTTGGGATTGACTTTGGCTTGTTCCTGTCTGCATGTTTGGTCCTCTATTTTTACCCTTACTAAAAAGGAATTATTTGATTGGCTGTCTCCTTTGGTGGCCTTTGATTGGTTAGAAAAGAGTGTGTGTTGAGCCCTAGGAGGCCCACTGGCGGGCAGGGCTGACTGGCTGACAGAAGGTAGGCTCACAGGTGCCTGGCGGGTGGGCGTGGCAGGTGCCTGCTGGGATGTTAAACTATTCCAGTTTATAATAAGATCCATTTGGACTTCTGATATTCCAGTTTTCCCCTGGTTCAGGGATGGGAAATTATGCTCATAGTGGGCTGTATCTGATTCAAAATTTTCCTTTTTGCTCCAAGTTGGAATGATTGTGGCAATTCAACTAGTGTCAGAAATATTCCTGACAGAAAGGCTGGTAGTGATAATTGATTGTTCCTAGTAGGGGATCTCATCTACTCCTTCTAGATGATGTGTAAATAGATTTTGGAAAATTTTATGTATAAAAAGGGTAATAAAATATTTTGAGCAATTTATTGATTCAATTTTCTGACTGGGAGTGCTGGAGTAAATTTGGGTTCAGTTGATTCAAAGGCGCTTGGAACAAATTGGCAAGGCTGAAACTGCAATCATTGGTATTATATGTTTGAAAATGCTAAAAATATAAAGAAGATGAAGATTTAAAAAAGCCCTATAAATATACAATTTTCTAACTTAATAAACTATAGAGTTTTTGGGAAAATGCCAACAAGTGAATGAGTGTTATTTTTCCCAGCTATATCCTACTAGGAAACTAATTATTAGCTTTTAAGATATTTATTATTAGCTAGCAGGAGGTTCTTATTTATGAATGGGTGACTGAAGGAAATTATAGTACTTTTAAAGAGCTTAATTCACTGATTTCAGTCTTTATAAGGTGTTTCTATCTTTGTGGCCCATTTAGTGGCAACAGCACCCATGTCAACTCAAAAATTTAAAACTAAAATGTTTTTGGCTAGTTGTACTAGTTTAATGCTCATTTTTTAAAGCAATCAGGGGTGCAAACCCAGAAAACACAACAAAATTGTAAGGGCTCACTTAGCAGCGCCCAGTATGAGGTTCAAACCCCCACACCAGGCTGCCAAGCAAAAGCACAGGCAGCTGCAAAAGCCCACTGGGGGATTCAAACCCCCAACCACCCACCAGGGCGGGCGTGGGGCAATTTGAACTGCCCTGGCCTATTTGGACAGTTTGAATTGTCTTCAGGACAGGTCCTAATCTGGGGCCAGTTTTAATACTGGCCCAGGGGAGCTTGCGGCTCCTAACAGCATTGGAGCACCCAGCCCCAATGCTATAATTGGGCTGGGTGCGTCCAATTCCACCCTCAATCAGATCTGCTGCAGAATTCAACCAGCAGATCTGATGAATCCAAGATTCCTTCTGCCATTCCTGCTTCTATTCCCACCCTATCTGACCCCTCCAGATGCACAGATGTGCTATTAGACCATCTTTCAGCATCTGAAGTTGCTGATAATACAGCCAATAAATTGGCTGTGAACAGCACCTCAATTAAGCTGCAAGACCCAGAAATTTCTGCAGATGATCTCAAATCTGAAAAAATAATTGCCCTATGCCCCAACCAAACAAAGCATAAGAATGAAGGTGCCAGCTAATTATCAATCAGCAGCCAACAGAATTCCTCAGTCCAAGACAAGTCACTCAGATCCCAATCCTCACTCCCCAAACTGATCTCCATCACTTCCCAGAAGCCAGTACCCAAGAGTTGGGACACCAAAAGCTCTCAAGGATTATGAAGTAGCATTTTCCAAGGTAGACCAGATGAATGGTATAAAACCCAATTTCCCACACTTAAATCAAGTGCAGACAGCATCAAATAAAGTGAATGAATCTATCAAGTTTGTTTGCTTTATTAGGATTTCAATTTATACACCACTTGAGCCAAAGTCAAACTAGAAGACTAGAGTACCACCCTAGACCTACACCCATGGACTACCAGCCAGGTCCAGATCCTGGAATGACTGGCATTCCCTATGACTCCCCTTCTCCACCCCTTCCACAGCCCTAAAATCACAGTAGAGCTGGGATGGTCATTCTGACCATCCTCAGTCTGGCCAAAATTGTTGTCCCCAAACTTGGTGCCTACCGCCTCTTAGCTGTGGGATTGCTTTACCTAACCCGTTCTGCTCCTTTCCTCTATTAGGCCCTTATGACACGTTACCCTGATGGCATGAACTCCCCTTCAGCACCTTGGTATATGACTGCCAACAGCCATGACAAAAATTGTGGCTATGTCAACATAATTTAATATTAAGCTTAATAAAAAAATTTATTTAACCCAATTTTCCTTTACTTTTACTAATAAAACCTTATTTTTTTATCAAGTCATTTTCACAACGTAAAAGTGTCAATGTTGACACTTTTTAAGCCTAACTTATTTTTAATAATGTTGTAACTATGCTTTTTTAGCAGAGTTACAAGTGTAAAATATTTGGAAACTAGATAATGTTCTTTATTAAGAGATAAGTATTACATAGTCAGTGTGAATTGTGGATAACAGGAACATAATTGCATTGGTCAATTGATTGGATGGTGAAGGGGGTGACCTTATCCTGTTAATGAGTCAAGAGCTAAAGCAAGGTATCCACCATAAGGGACCAGCTTTTGTTCATGTTATTGGATTTGGAAATTTGAGTTGACTTCCTAACTTGGCTTTGGGTGACTGGATAATTGGATCTCGGGTCACAAACCTGCTTACTTGGAACCTTGCTGGCAGGTTGAGCCTGCTGTTTTGACACCTCCTGGCTGAAGGTCAGCCTCCTCTGGGGGCAGGTTGTCAAAGAGGTTGGTAGGGGACCGGGCACCATATTGAACTAACTGTTGTTCAGTGGATGGTAGGACTGTTTCTCTTTGTTTGTGTCTTGCTTTATAGGGTCTTAATTGGTCATGATGGAGGACTTTATATTGCTTGTGCTTGCTGAGTCCTTGCACAAGGTAAGTGTTGTTTTTGTTTACCTTTAAGATGATTGCAGGGCCCACTTTCTCAGGCTATAACTTGCTCTTGTCTGTATTAATTACCCAGAATTTTTCACCAACTTTGTGTCTGTTTTGGATGGAGACAAACATGTTTTGCATACATTTCTCTTTTTTCCCAACTGATTGATGTTGGCTTATATTATTTATGGTGCTGAACAAGGGGGAAACTTGCTGGGCATTTCCAGCTTGGGTCCTGTGAGGGCTTGAATAATATTGGGTTGTATACCATAAACAAGCTTGAAGGAGCTTTTCCCAGTGGATCTGTTCATGTAATTACAGCATACAAGAAGTGCAGTTGGTAGCTGCTTATGCCAATCCTCAGATCTCCTGTGGTGAGCTTGGAGAGGGCCTTCACTAAGCTACTGTTTAGCTGCTACACTTGTTCATTGGCCTAAGGATGGTAAGGTGTTGTCGTTGTGTGCTGGACCCCATTCTTGGTGAGGTAAACATTGATGTTCTTGAAGGTCAATTCCTCGTCCCCATCTGTTATCAGGAGTTCTGGCTTTTCAAACTTGCTGATGCTTTTTTTGCCTATTAATTGTCAAATGTCATTGCCTGTGTGGGTCTTCAATTCCTGTGCTACTGGCCAGCAAGTGGCAAAGTTGATGGCGGTGATGATGTATTTCTTGTTATTGTGCTTTCTGGGCATGGGCCCCACAATGTCAAGGGCTCATACCTTGAAGGGCAACTGGGAACAAATAGGCAGCACAGACTTAGGCGGGGTATTGCTCTTTGCAAACTTTTCACACATTTCACATTAGTCAAGAACTTCTTGTACATCCCAATATAGAGTTAGCCACCATGCCTTGTGCTTGAGAAATTCATAAAGGTTGCAGCCCTTGGTGTGTCCTAAGTCTCTGTGATAGTGTAGAATAGTGTTGACTTGTTAGTGCATAGGAATATACAGGATGGTGCTCCCATCAGTCATCTTGCGGTGTAGCGTTCTGTATATGTCTGTGAAGAGATGATCATTTTTGATGACTGTTTCTTTAGTGATGTCAGTAGTTCCTGGAGGAAAACCTTCATCTTTAGTTTGAAGTACCAGGAGGGGCCAATCTAGATCAAGACTGTTTTCCCCTCTTGTGGCTCTAACATATAAGCAAGAGAGTGCATCTGCCATGGCAATTTCATGTCCTGGTTTATATTGGATGATCATGTTAAACCTTTCAAGAAGCTCCATCCAGAATGCCTGGCATCTGGACAGATTGGCTTGTGTTTTGAAGTATATAAGGGAATTATGTTTTGTTAGGGCAATGAACTCCTCCTGGCGTTCCAGGTAGCAACACCACTTGAAAAGTCAGTGTAAAATTTCCAGTAGTTCCTTGTTGTGGATGGTGTAGCAACATTTGCTGTCTGTCAGTTTGCGCAACCTGTAGGCTACAGGTAGGAAGTTGCCGCTGGTGTTCTTGATCTGTAGTACTCCCCCAATAGACACATCAGAGGCATCAGTATCCATTTAATACTCTTGTTCTATTGCTTAGGATACTGTAGGATGGGGGCAGTTGTGAGTTTCTCCTTTAGACTCTGGAAACAAAGGTCACATTAGGGGGTCCATAAAAACTTGGACTTGGTGCCAGTTATGGCAAACAAGGGTGCTGTCAAGAAACAACAGTTGGGGATAAATCTTCACACGTAGGCAACCATACCTAGGAATATACAGAGTTCTGACTTGTCCTTTGGTGGTGGCATCTTGCAGATAGCCTGGATTTTCTGGTTGTCAGGTTTGATGCCATCCTTCAAACTATGTGTCCCAGGAAGGGTAACTGTTTGCAGAAGAACTGACACTTAGAGGGTTTGGCCAACAATTTATGTTATGCCAGGGTGGCAAAGTCTGCCTCCAAATCCTTGTGGTGTTGTTCCACTGAGGGGCTGTAGACAATGATGTTGTCTAAGTACACTTATCATGCTTGCCAATGTGGGGTGCAAAAACCTCATTAATAAAGGTAGCAAAGGTTGATGGTGCATTTGTCATCCCAAAGTTGAGCACAAAACACTTGTATGACCCGTACTTGGTGCAAAACACCATCTTGGTATGCCTTTCTCCTTGATAAAAGTTTGGTTGTAGCCTGCTGTTAGGTCAATCTTGGAGAAGACAATTGTCCCACTTAAGGCGTCAAAGAGGTTGTCAAAAAGTGGGAGCAGGTAATGATTATTGATGATAACTTTATTTAGGGCTCAATAATACTAACCAGTCAAAGAGTGCCATCTTTCTTTGCCACAAAGAATACAGCAGCACCAAAGGGAGACTGTGAGGGGCAGATAAGTCCTTTTTCCAACGCCTCTTTGAGGTAAGCACATAGTGTGTTGTCCTTATTTGGGGTAAGTTGGTAGATAGGTCACACCTTGGGTACAGCTTCTTTAAGTTGGATGGGGTGCTGTATGTGTTTCTCTGATGGTAACCCTGTTAGAGCCTATTTAAAGATTTCTGGATGGCAGGCCACAATTTTGCAATCATGAGGCGTGGTGGTATCTTGGTGGTCCTTAAAGTGTATGATCTTGTACTGGAAGGAGTCCCAGTCAATTTCCTTGAGGTTACCCTTTTCATTAAGAGTTTCTGTAATGTGTACAAAGATGTGGTCACGTAGGAGCTGGTCCACTGAGTCTGGGTAGATTTGGTGATTGACTCCTTCACGCTTGATGGTTGATACAGAGATCACCCAGTCTACGCGGGGGTTATTCTTTTGCAGCCAGTCCAGTCCAAGCACAATGTCAAATTTAGGGAAGTCAATGACGGGTCCCTGAATGGTGGAGTGCAGGTTCTCCAGTGCAATGGAGAAGGGGGAAGTCTCCTATATCACAGCAATGTGATGTTTATCAGCTAAAGACATGCTCTTAATATGCAAAGAATTAGTGATTAACCTAAACTTGTTCACAAAGTTGCTGTTGATGAGGGTTTGATCTGCACCCAAGTCCAGGAGTGCTGAGCCAGTGTAACTGCAAAAGCATAAAGAATAGGACATCAGTTTATTGGGATGTCTGACAATGGTGTAGAGTACTGGGTCTTCCAAGGGCACCTGGATCATTGGACACTGATCTACGTCCTTGGGTTGGTACTCATTGTTGGGAAAGTCAGGAGTTGTGGGGGGAGAGCTTGGCTTGCTTAGTGCTCTCCCTGGGCTTTTCCCTTGTCCTGATTGTCCTTTGCAGCAGTGACACAGAGATAGGTACAATTTGACTGCCCATTGTTCCCATTTCCGTGGCCATTTGAGCCAGAAGGTTTA
Organism: Entomophthora muscae; assembly: GCA_014839935.2. Classification (NCBI taxonomy): domain Eukaryota; kingdom Fungi; phylum Entomophthoromycota; class Entomophthoromycetes; order Entomophthorales; family Entomophthoraceae; genus Entomophthora; species Entomophthora muscae. The sequence continues at coordinate 133,852 of QTSX02004407.1, forward strand.
TGGTTTGAGTTATTGTTATTCCCAGGCAGAGGGCAGTTGGAACATCCAGCTGAGTGAGAGTCCTTGGGTTGCTCTCTTTTCCCCGTCTGTGCCTTGTGAAGGGCATTGGACGTTTACTCTGCTTTCTCTGCCTCACAATATAGGCTCTGCAAGTTGATCACCTGATCCAGGTTGATGTGTCTCATAAAATGCAGCTTGAGTGCGTTGTAGTACATGAGATGGGTAACTGGGGTATCAAAGGCCATATCTGAGGGGGCACATAGGCAGAGTTCTTTGTATGCTTGGGTGAGCTCTTTAACTGTGCCTGTTTGGGTGAGATTCTTTACTTGGAGTATAATCATGAATGTGGTGTCCTTCAGCACAAACCTTGCCAGGAAGTCCTGCTTGAAGGTGTCTCAGTCCTTCTCAGTGTGATCCTTGTACCACTTGTCACACCAGGTGCCAGCGTCATGTGTGAGTTGGATGAAGATTTCTGCAATCCAGAAATGTTGCAGGAATTCCATTTGTGCCAGTTTACTCTAGGCAGATTGAATCCATCCAATGGTGTTGTTGTCATTGGCTCCAGCAAATGGTTCCAAGGCAGTGCTTTGAAGTCTTTGGGCTACGTGGGCTGGCATGATGCTTTCATCTGTGGCTCAAGGGACTGTGGTAGTTGCTTGGAAGAATCCTTGTGCCAACAAGGCGTTGAAGGCAGAGAGAGAGATTACCATGTTCTGATATAGCACAAAGCTGTTGGGTATTTTGGAACCAGGTGTGTACGGTGCTCAGTCCAGTGGGAAGCCAGACATGATTCTATCAAATATTTGTTGACCGCGGCAAGTATGGACAATAGGCAAATTTTGAGGGATAAAGTAGGATGGAAGACCTACCGCTGCTACCAATGTTGTAACTGTGCTGTTTTAGCAGAGTTACAAGGGGAAATTTTTTTGGAAAATAGATAATGTTCTTTATTGAGAGATAGGTATTATATAGTCAGTGTGAATTGTGGATAACAGGAACATGATTGTGTTGATTAATCAGTTGGATGGTGAAGGGGGTGTCCTGGTCCTGTTAATGAGTCAAGCTCCAAAACAAGGTACCCATTGTAAGGGACCAGCTTTTGTTCATGTTGTTGGATTTAGAAATTTGAGTTGACTTCCTAGTTTGGCTTCAAGTCACTGGGTAGTTGGATTGCAGGTCACAACCCCGCTTAATTGGAACTGTGCTGGCGGGTTGAGCCTGCTGTTTTGACAATAATGAAACTGAAACATCTGCAATAAAGATATTGATAGCACACTTAATTTTTTATTAAATTAATATATAGAAATAGATATAACACATATAACAGATTGTTGAAATGTTCATCTTTCAAATTAATCTATGGTACTTATTCCACCTTTAATATCATAAATGTATTAGTGACCAACAGCAATCTCATAATTCAAGCCAGATTTACTATGTAATTTACTACATAATTTATTATTGATAATAATGTTGACAATCAGGAATGTCAACTATTTGTTTGTGATCAGCCACTGGGGTGGATTTAAGCAAATTAGAGTGGCACAATTAAGCCTAAATTACTATGTCACCGCCTATTGAGGATTTTGTCAATGGTGAAGTCAACACTTTACCTTTTTCATACTTGAACACAACTCATTAACAACTTTACATAAGCGCAATGATAAAATATCATATTAACACCACCAAAATATTATTTTTTAATTAAAAAATACATAATTTTAATTATTTATTACTTATTTTTATAAGTTTTTTTTAAATTTTATTATGTGAGCAAAAACACACTGAAAACAGTTAATATTTGCTGGTTTGCTTAAATTTAATTAAGTGTACTATGAAAAACCATAGTAAATTTAAAAAATTTGATAGAGCCAATGTTGTCTCTGATAATGTCTACATTTTTCCTAGTTGGCAGTATGAATTCAGCATATTTTTGCTAATTGTCATCATAATTTCAACACTTTGCACATATAAAACTTTATTTTTTACATAATAAAACATCTGATTTTTGATATGTTGTATTTTCAACTTTTTTCTTTCATATGTTTTGATTTTTAAAATAAAATCTGTATCTAAATTTCATACTTTTGCATATTTCTTTTAACTTTTAACTTGTTATTTAAAACTTTAATAAAATAAAAACTTATACAACATTTTTATATTTAAATTCCAATAAAAGCCATATAAGGTTTAATTTTTTATTTATTGTGTCAGGCACCCACCCATTAGGAAGTAATCTTCCTAGGTAATGAATGATGGCAGAGGGATTTTATCCAGTTGCCAAGGATCCTACAGGCAAGGACACTATTCCTAGATGGAATAATTCTCTGAACACTCAATATCTGCTCAACAGCGGGTTGAAACGTCCCAAAAAGAAGTATGCCCCAAGTAACACAGGGGGAAGGCAGAAGCCAAGGGACAGAAGACTTGGGGCTCGGGGATTGTGGATGTGGATTGGTAATTCTTGGTCTCCTCTCTGAGAGGTGGGTTATGAGATAAGGGTGTAGCAGTATACCATACTCCTGGTATAACCCAGTGCCAAGAACTGTAGAGGGATTGTGCTTCTGGAGAGGTGCCTGAATCTGCGCGCAAACCCATTGAAATGCTGGCCATTGCAGCCGGCAGCAAGATTATCCAAAACAACCATTTATACCCAAGAGACTCCATAGGAGGAGTCTTGGGTAATCTCATGGTCTTGGATTTTAAGGCTTAAGGTCAAGTTGTAAAAGAATAAGCAAAATGATTCAAAGTGGGTGAATGTAGACTTTATTGATTGAATAAGTAGAAGATCAAGAGATACCAGCATTATATAGATGGGAACTGAATGATAGTCTGGAGATAAAATAAAGGAGACAAAATAACTTGGAGATGGAGTTTGGGGAAATTTGGGAGGAACTGGAGATTCTGGGCAGTTAAAAAATTAAAACTAGGATTATTTGTAGTGCTGAAGGAAAATAACTGACTTCAGCAATACAAGGAGGCATTGATGTGTGTTTTAAAATTTGTGCCTGGTGCAGGATCAAGCAGGAGTTCTCAACTATTCTCCAGTTAAAACTGGGAAGGAGAACAAGAAACAACAATGGAAACAGAGGTCAATGGGTCAACAGAAGTAAAAACAAAGCTAAAACCAATTTTGTTGTTATCAGAGTGTTTAAATGAGCCTTACAGTCTGATTGTTGTAACCTTTGATTGGCTGAAACCAAACTCAAAAGGTAATAATTTATTCTTTCAAAAACTACTAATTGATCTCTTATTCAACATAGGGTCCAAGAGCAAAGAAGTCACAGGCTCAAATCTGGTCAAAGTCAAAGTTGGCTCCGGAACCAACCCTGAATTAAAAACAACAGGTAATGAAGAACAGTTACTTACAACTGACCCATTGATTGTAGGAGTGCCAAGTAACCCCAAAAGGGGAGGTCTTTCCTCTGCTATGACCAAGAATGAATTGTTGTCAGAAATTTCTGAAGGAACATTCCTGACATAAAGTGTTTATAAGTTGTTTTGATTTGGTTTTTAAATACATGGCTTTGGTTTAGAATATTTTAAAAATTATTTTAGGACAAGAATACTTCCACACAGCTCAAAGGAACCAAGCGTCCCCCAAGACCCCCAAGCAGAAATCTTCATCCTCTACAAATGGTGCCCCTAACCCCTCCCTAAAGTCCTCCCCTGAGCAGAGCCCGGCTCACTTCACTGGGGAAGAGGAATATGGTGGTTCACTTACAGAACACAGTTTCTATAACTCAGCTTCATATGAGGAGCCTTTCAAGAAGTGCCACCAGGCCAAAAAGTCCCCACCAAAGGATAAGTCTCCTCCACATGAAGAGCACCACAAAAAGCCCCCTTTTCTCCCCCATTAAGCTCTCAACGTTCCAGATCATCAGGGAATGACTCCAAGACCTTCTCTGATTACTTCCCTGCCTTCTGCCATGCCCCAGCTGGCCCCTGGGATCCTCTGTTGACCCATACTATAGATTCAGAACAGGTTGGGAAAAATGTGGGACTGTCAAATTATTTTGCATGAACTCACCAACTTAATAGAGTAACTTCCATCCCATAACAATTTACATTTTTATATAAAAGGATAAAAAATATTCCAGTAAGTTGGTGAGTTCACACAAAAGAATTTGACAATCCTGCATTTTTCCCAACAGTTTCTGAATCTACAGTAATATATGTAATTTTGATGTCAGGTTCAAGGTTCCTTCCTCCTTGCCCAAGTACTTCCCCATTATGAGTGTGAAGGTTGAGCCTGCCATGGTGGCTAGTGGGTACATCTTTTCCTACAAAAATGCCAACTGGGGCTTCAAGAGCCGTTACTATACCTGCAAGGACCACTCTTGCCCAGTGCGGCTCAACTCTGAGCACTGAGACAAGTCTAAACCATCAAGGGCAAGCACACTTGTGTCATGCCTAATACCACCATCTCTCACCTCTAAAAGTGGTATCTGGTGCAGATCATATCCACCTCCAAGGATCTCACCCCCACCCAGATGGCTGTACTTGACTGTAAGCACCTCTCCCCCACCAATCTGAAGATGATGCCAACCCACAATCAGTTGGTGAAGTTTGGTAGCAATAAAAGCCAAACCTCAAACCCCCTGGCCAAGAGTGCCATCACAATTGAAGACCTGGTCCTTTCTGATGCCCTCAAGAAAACTGAGGATGGAGAGATGTTCCTGCTTCATGACAATGGGCAGGAAGTGTAGGATAGGATCATTGCCTACGTCATAACCCAAAACCTGGAGCAGCTAAACACTGCTACCACCTGGCTGTATGATAGCACATTTGCAACCTGTCCAACCCTATTCAAGCAGCTTTGGGTCCTGCACGGGTAATTTAATGTGCAGGTTATCCTCCTTGTTTTCTTTCCCCTTCCTGGTGCCAAGACTGAAGTATACATCAGAGCATTTAAGATTGTCCAGGATGATTTAAGCTCCCTTCCTGCCGATAATCTCCCCCTCCCACCCACACCACCAGAGCAAACCCTTCCTTCACTGAGAAAGATGAGTCAGCCCTAGCTGCTGAGCAGATAGCTTATGCGCGCTCACTTGGGCCAAAGGTTATCATCATGGACTTCAAGCTTGCTCATTTCAGAGCCTTTGAGGCCACCTTCAATAGAGAATTTCAGGGCTGCTTCTTCCATTTTAGGCAGGCCCTCATCAAGAATCTCAAGAGTGAGAAGGAGCTTTTTGAGAAGTATCTTAATGATGGTAAGGAGAAGTGCTGCTTTGCCTTGACTCAGTTTACTGCCTTGGCTTTTGTGCACTTGGAGCATACTGGGCTTGGCTTTGAGGCCCTCCTGGAGGATGCTTACGTGAAGAAGCACTCCACCATCTTCAAGGGCTACCTTGATTACTTTGAGCGGCAATGGGTAGACAAGAAGGTGACACCCAGAGAGGAAAGAGCGGGGCCACTGCCCCTTGGAACTGTCAGAGCACTTGCATCAATAGGGATATGAAGACAACCTCCAGCCTTGAGGTGTGGAATAAACACCTCAAGACCAAGTTTGGGGCCAACCCCAAGTTCAAAAATTCTTCCTGAAGCTGCAGGAGGAGCAGGCCAGAAATGTCTCCAAGTTCTGTGACCTGGCTAACCAGGTGGCCCCCAAAAAGAAGAAGAGCAAGGACCAAGACTACCAGGAGGCAGTACAAAAGGTAGTTAAAAAGAAGTACAAGGTGGCCAAGATCAAAAAATATTTTGAACATGTAGCTACTGCTCTTGCTGGTGGCTTCAATATCAGGGAATCATCCACTAGGGAACATACCACCAATATTTTGTTTTATTTCTGAGGAGTTTAGGCCTGTAATCAATGTGCCCATAGAGACAGAGACCATTCTCATACAGAAAATCTCCCCAAGTAGACAATATCTTCTCAAGAGGGGATTAAATATACCCAAGAAGAAGTAGGCTCCCAGATAACTTAAGAGAAAGATCAATGCCAAAGGATGGAATATTGTGAGATTTAGAGTCTTGGGGATATCCTTGTACATCTGTTGTTTCTCTGTAACAGGAGGAATGTGGGATAAAGGAGTGGCTGTATACTATACACCAGATATCATACAGCGCCAAGACTTCTCTAAGTACTGGGGAGGAGTAGAAGAACTAGAGTCTTCTCTAATCCCTAAGAAGACACTGGTCCCAAAGGCCTGCAGCAGGAGTAGCCAAACCAACAATTTATACCCAAAGGGCTCCCATTGGGAGGACTTTGGTAATCTCATGGTTCTTTGGAGAAGTGAAGAAGGCAAGTTCAAGAAGTATCAAAAGGTTGGCTGGGTAAAGACTTTATAGACTGAAAAAGTAGTAGATTAGTATCCTTGGGTCTTATATAGTGGAAAGTGACATAACTGTAGCCCAAGATGAAGAACTTTGAGAAGTTGGAGTAAGGAAGGAAAAGCAGGTGGTAAGGGGCACATATCAGTCTAAAAGATATAAAGTATAATTTAAATTAATAATACCCTTTTTGGTTCCCCAAGTGCTCTTCAAACATCTTGGAGGAGAAAGGGGGATTAGCAACTGATCTCACATGTGCTGGGATCAGCACCAGGAGATACAACAGAGGATTCAGAAGGAACAGAAACAATAAATGCAAATCCTTGTGGATTCTTAAGCTCAAGCGTAACATTAACACTTTTGAATTAATTATTTCAATCAAAATTGGTTTATCTGATTAGTTACAAGCTTTAAAATCAGGTAACAATTGATCCAAAGTCAAATTTACTAACTTAATTACTTCTAGGCAACTGTCAAGAGTCTGGGACAGCCCAGGTTCAATTCTTATACCCAGCAGAAGGGTATTTTCAAACCTGATGCTATCAAGTAAAACAGGTAATTTAGGAAAGTTACTACCAAGTTAAAAATTATTTCTAGATTCACTTAAAAACTCCATTTGCTCCACTTGATAAGATTAATTCTTTTGAGCCATCTCTTCCTGATTCTTAACAGAAACCATGAAAATGGTGTTTCTGACATTCAATTAGCTCAATAAAATTTGCTTTGCCTGTATACTTTTACTTTTAAACTTTTAATTTTTTAATCTAATTATGTAGTACTGATCTTTTTAGATATAAATGGTAAGTTTCAGGTACAGTTTCAAGGTGGTTTTATAAGAAATATATTTCATTTTGTTAATTTATCTGTAAAGTATGAGATATTTTCAGTTAAGCTTATAGAAAGTATAATAAATAATAAATATAATTTATTTATATTTTGTAGTTGCTATAACATTTTATTTATCTTTATTTTTGGTTCATTGTAAGTTTAATTTTATGGGAATAAAAAATATTTTTATAATATAGAGTATTTTTTACATAGTAAACTGAAAAAATAATTGCTTATATCTCCTTATTCTTGTTAATTATAGTATTTTTATTGCATTTTTGAGCTCTCTGGGGTCATTTTAGTATATTAATGTACTTTAAAATTCTTTTATATTAAAAAATTTCAGGGTAAAGTGTGATGTTAATTTAAAAAGTATCAACATTCAGAAGACAACATTATCAAAAACTGAATTCACTCTTTACTATAGTGTTGACATGGCCAATGTTGATATGGGTGCTGCTGCCCTTAATTTGAGGCTCCCCTTTGTTCCCAGGGCATCAGCCTTTCTCTTTGACAAGAGGAGGAGAGGCACAAGAAGATGATATGGTAGCCTGCAAATCTTTGACTTCTGCACAAATCCCAGCCATTTTCCTAATCAGCACAGTTACCTGTGAATCAGGTGTAGGTGAAGAAGGGGATGAAGCAGCAGCCTGTTGTCTGGGTGTAGCCCTGAGTTTGAAAATGGCTTTCCAGATCTCCTGCAGTTCAGAGTTAAGATCACTAGCAGGAGGAGTAGGTGACTTAAAGTTCTCAGAATTAAATTGTTCCTCAACATAGTCTCCGAGGTTCTGGAACTTGGCCACCCACTCTGCTTGGATAGTCTGAGTAGCGTCCTTTTCTGAAGAGGCAGAAGAAGCTGCAAAGGCATCTAATACTACCATCTAGCTATTTAAGTGATCACAGAATTGGTTGAGCTATTAGATGAGATTATCTAAACCAGTTCCTTGTGAAGTGAGACTGGCCTCAATGGATTCTGGCCAAGCAGCCTGACCAACTTTGTAAGCTTGGAGAAGATCAGAAACATAGTTGAAAGGGAGGTACAGATAGCATATACTGTCACTTGTAGATGCTTTTGAACCAGAAGGGAGTCACATTGATTAGCCAGCAATAACAAGAGCAAGTTGTGGGCCCATTGTTGGAAGGTGTCAGGATACCAAATCCCAGTAGGGGTTCCATTAGCCTCAGCTACCAACTTGCTTTGTTGGATGAAGGGAAGAGCCCATCATAGGAGGGGTGCTAACTTGGTGAGATAAGTTGCTGAGCGGCCTACCAAGGCCCATGGTTCATTGGACAGAATTATGGTGTCAACCAGTCCAGCTAAAGGATTTAGGATATGTCTGCATATTGGTTGGCAGTGGGAGAAGATGGTCCAGGGCTGGAGGGCAGGCAGTCAGGTTTGAGTGTTAGGGGTGCTTCCATATCTATCTGATAGGCAGGAAGATAGTTATACTTCTCACAGAATATGATGGCTGGGTGCTTGTAACAGGCTCCTTTGTGATAGACTGTTTGTGGAGTTCTCTGTTGGGCCAGTCAGTCAAAGCAGAGGATATTGTCCAAGGTAAACTCCTTGTATTCTGGTTTAAGTAGGTAGTCAGAGAAATGCAGCAGGCCAAAGGGTGCTCTGGGCTGACAATAAAACACAGGTCAGGTTTTGGGAACTTCCTCAGGAATGGGGACAGTAAGGCTGGGATTTTCTGTTAGAACAGTAATGAAGTGGAAAACAACCAAGACTAAATAGGGAATAAGATGGTAAACCCAAGATCCCATAATCTTATTTATTTCAGAATGCAATACCATTTTACAAGTGTTCACAGATTTTAAATACTATTCAAAATGCTAAGTTCTGCTTAACCCGTTACCTGATAGCTGAGTTTGCTCAGTTTCTTCTGGCCCAAGAGTTCCAGGCCAATCATGTACCTTCTGGCCCATCATTTCTTTTATTGATAGGAACTCATCCTGATAGTCCACTGGTAGCTTCTTCATAGCTTCATCATTCCTACTAGTTTTCCTGTCATTCTGGATCATTGGTCCTTTGGAATCCACAAGCTGAGTCATCTTCAGTCTCATGAGTTGTGCATATTCTGGAGTCACTTCCTGGTCGCTGGATGGCCAGAGATCACAAGTATGGGTGGCCCAAACTTCAAGCCAATCATCTCAGTTCACTTCCAACTTCAACCCTACATGCTGAACAGCAATTCCTTTTTCAGACGACCTGTCAGCTATGAAAGGAGCAACAGTATGTTGGTTCAATGCTTCTAGCAGTCTAGATTGGTCTGGATTAATCATCATCCTATGATTCTCTTCTGCGCTCTGCAAATTATTGGCCAGGCAGACCTGCAAATTTATCTGATGTGTCAGATTTGAATTGCTGCCTGTTCCAGCTTGCTCATTGGCTAGCTGTAAAAAGCACAGGCGGGCAGCCCAGGGGTCTGCAGGGTTCACAGAATCATCATAAAAAGGTTCTGAGTTTGATCCCTCTAGTTGGGGTTCATGATTCCTTTCAGGAGAAATGTCATTCATGACAGAAGGCCACAGGCTGATCATGATTATTGTGGGAGGCAGTCAGCATTGCGTTCAACTGGAAGGAGTGCAAACCTAGGAGTAATTGGTGATGGACAAGCACAGGTTGAACAAAGTGTTGAAGAAGGTATCCTGTAGCCAGTAGGGATGAGGTATGGAACTAAGCTAACCTTTGGTCTACCATCATAAAGAAACACTCAGGGCCCCCAAACACAGGTTTGAGTCTGGAGCCAATAGTACTTGTAGTACATCCACCTCAAACCAACACAAGGACAGTTTATTGCACTTGTTCAAATTTAGGTGTTTCCATGGTATTAGGCACTAAAGGTGGCTGGGGTGAGAGGACCACAGCAGATAGGATAGCAGGAGGGCCAAAATGTTCTCTTCCAGAGAAGGAATAGATATAGTAGGCAAGGTACTGCCAGCAAAAGAAGGACAGGCAGGACCAATGAAGGTGGTGTTAAAAGGCGTGAAAGGCAGGGCTTGTGGCCCCTGTAGTGAGCATCATTTTATTGACTTGCGCTTTATGTTTTGACATAATAAAGAACTCAGGTAAAAGTCTTAAATATGTAAGACTTGAGGTTTTGGCTTTAAGCCTGTTTGAATAAGTATGAGTAATAAATATCTTCCTAGCAAATAGAAGATGAGCGCTGAAGATTCAATGTCAAAGTTAATGAGCAAAAATGAGCTTCTTTTATTGAAGAAAAGGGTATTCAATTTTATACCCAAAGGTTTGATACTAGTAGCTCTAGTGGATATACTCCAAGTGGGGAGAGGCTGGTAAGGATCCAGAAGTTTCAGATATTGATGTTGACCCGTATTTGGGCAAAGAGAACTCTATAGGTTGAAAGCAAAAGCAAAGGCTTCTGCATGAATCAATCAGCAAACTATCATTCACTAGGCCAATCAAAACCCCTAGTGAATTTGAATTCATGGCAGTCCTAAAGGTGAACCACAACAACACCTACCTGGTACAAGGCTTGGGAAAAAAGGAAACAGGACAAGATCCTGCATGTCAGGAAGCCAGGCATAGGTAGAGGCATTAGGTGGCTCAGGACGTGGTGCAGCTGAGATGGTGAGTAAAGCCCACCATAAAATGGGTGCTAACTTGATAATGTAAGATACATATTGCCCAAGTAAGGACCAGGGTCTGGAGTTAGGGACCATGGAATCCACCAATCCTGAAAAAGTAATATAGAGTACTCCAAACAGTTGGGTAGAGGTGGTCTCTGCTGCGGCAGTAGGTTCCATTGGGCGGTCCAGTCTTGGGGTTAAGGGTGGAGTCATGGGGATAAAGTATGCTGGCAGGTAATTGTACTTGTCTTTTAACAATAAGGGCGGTACTTTGATCCTCTTTCCTTCTCAACTGATTGTTTTGGTCCCTCTAGTTCTTGCCAAGGGATCAGCAATGAGGATGGTTTCCAAGTTGTACTCTGAGTAGGCGGGATTGTGCGGGTATTCAGTAAAATGCACAGGTCTAAAGGGGGCTCCAGAGGGACGGTATAGTGCCTGAGGCGGGTCGGCAGGTTGGTCTCTGGAGGGGGTGGTTGCCTGATTGTCTACTTGGCCAGAGTTGAGATGAAAGATCACTAAGACTAGATAGGGTAGGATTTGTTTGAACCAAAGGTTCATAAAACTTTTATTATCAAAAATGATGATGTGGTCATCACCACACTGCCAGTGTTCTTATACCATATGATTTTGCTTCTTCGCTTTTTGCAGGCTTCAGGTCAATGGGCAGTTCACCGGCAGGGCATGGATCTTGGCTTAGAGTCTTGAGAGCAGCAGGTCCTGGTTGGTTTTTCTCTAGCAAACATAAGTGACAATGCTTAATTTTGCTGCTGTTATTCACCATGTCACCTGAGCTGGCTAATTGCAATACTCTTTCTGGACTGGGGACTGGCAGCAGTTGGTGCTTATTGGCAGGGCTAGTAGTGGGTCTTGTCCAAGCCACAACTTCTGCGTAGGTCTGGATCCTCAGTGGTACCAGTTTGGCAGGTCCTGGTTGGGCTGGCTCTGGCAAACAGAAGTGGTAATGCTTAATTTTGCTGCTGTGGTTCACCATGTCACCTGAGCTGGCCAATTGCAATACTCTTTCTGGACTGGAGGCTGGCAACAGCCAGTATTTGTTGGCAGGGCTAGTAGTAGGTCTTTTCCCAACCTCCTTTAGGCAGGTCACGTCTCCTGCGTAGGTATGGGCCTCCAGTGGCACTGGTTTGGCGGCAATCTGGTAACCATTCAGGGAATCCTTGTTATTAAGCCGGCGGGTCGCGGGGTAACTTAACAATTTGAGTCTGTGACTTAACGGGTCTGCGGGTCCTGGGCCATCCTGGGGGGCCTGATCCACCTTCAGAGGACTGGGGTTCAACTCTTGGGTTTTCAATACAAGTATTGAAATGCCATTCATGACACTGCACCACAACAGCCTGCAGCCATGCAAAGCCCATCAAAAACAGTGTGGGGCCATAATTCCAGTTACAAAACAGCAATTGATGAAATTGTTGCAACTGAACCAATGAGAGTTCAGTATTTGAATTGGGGAAGACAACAGTCCAATAGAAAGGACGAGAATGAATAGAATAAGGTATTGTTTATTGTAGAATATTGTGATTAATATACTATATGGGGAAAGTCACAAGGCCACAAGGGGGTGGCATAGTGGATGTTCCATGTAGGATTTGAAGCTGAGGAATAACTCATGCAGGGATCAGCAGGTCAAATTGTAGCACTCCTAATTAGGAGAAAGTGCCCGCAGTTTGATATTGTCATCAGATTGATTCATGTTGTTAGATACGTCAAGGGGTGACTCATTGAGCACCCCCTGTGTATTGTAAGATACATTGGCAGGCGAGTCTGGAAACTCGGTTGCAACAAAATATGGAGCCCGTGCCCCTGACAACCTTTCCACAGACCTTCCAGCAGAGAAGGCGAGCCCTCAGCCGAGGGGTGTCAAAACAGCAGGGTTGACCCCCAGCAAAGTCCGCACAAGAGACCCTGTGCCACTCAAACCGACTTCCCCAACTCTCAAAGCCAGATGCAGAAGTCAACTTGAATTACCAAAACAGGGAACAAGAACTAATGACAATCTCATCCCAGCAGCAACTCGATTGTGTGCTTTACTCCTTACTGGGATCAAGCCACCCCCTGCCCAATTCTATTGATTGTCACAATCTTGTTCCCCCTAAAGTGGTTCACTCAAGCTATATAATCTTCCATAACTCAATAAAGAATTGTCTGGTTCTCAAATATTTTCCTGGTGTAACTCTGGTAATACAGCACAGTTACGACGTAAGCATACAAGTTTGGATGCTTAGCTAACAAGCCCATATCGAGATTGGTGGGAGGATGTTTAAATTTGGGTTAGATAACTAAGATGACAGAACAATGGAAAAAAAGGATAAGATGTAGTTTTGAAAATCAGCATGTTTAAAATGAACTGGTTTATCACTAGGTTTAGCTTTTTATTGGCCTACCTGTACAACGACGGGCTGACATGTTAGTAGTATACTCACTAGTCATTACGAGGCAGGGGTGACAGTGAAGATTCAGAAAATGGTGAAGACGAAGACCCAGCACCGTTGATGGGTGGGCGAATGGGAGAAGTTGCTAATGAAGATAAAGAAGAAACACTATTAGCTGGGGCCAGATTACCGCTCTGAATAGGAGAGGTCAGATTAGATGAGGAATCAGACAAATCAGCGAGCGTTGTCACGACATTAGGAGGCGATGCAGTATCTGTAGTAGGAGACGTGGTTGGGCTAGGTGCGCGTGCTTGTTGGGGCACAAAGGCATGTCTGATCCTAGCAGTGCTTTTGCGGCCCATGGGGGCACGTTGATCTCTGGCAGAAGAGAAATTGGCGTTTCTGGCCAACACCTCATGACTAAGGGTAGATTGTCTAGGATGGGACACAGTCGATGGGACAGGAGCGCGGTGGTAAGGCGCAGTTGAGGAGGCATGTAATTGCACAGGCGGTAAACGTGGACGTGAACTTAAATCCATGCTGACATGTCGAAATATGCTTGAAGCAGGAGAGGAGCGCATAAGACGCTTGCGACCCCTGCGCTTAAGAGTGGGGGTTTCTGGATGAGATGATACTGCAGGAAGCCCCCCGCTACTGGACGAAGCCACCATTGCAGGACCCTGGGCAGAATCTACAACCATGAAGCTGATAGGGGTGGATGGGTGTACAATGGCTCGAGCACGATGAACATTGGCAGTGTTGAGAGCGAGTAAACGCTCAATGAATTTGACAATATACATGTCTTTTGGCCAGTTTTCTTCAGAAACGTGGCCAAAGGGCATAGATCCATCACGAATGATAAAATCATACCCACCAATACCATAAGTCGAGATGGCATGTGCAAAGATGACACCATGGGTTTTAGAATCCCACCACGCAGGAAAACCATTGATGCGACCGCAAGTGTTGACAAGTGCAGACAAGCTGGGGGCTTCGTTCAGCAATTGCCGGAATGCATGAATCAGCATAATGCGTTTGATAAGGCGCTTGGCCTTTTCAGGAGTAGGGGTTTCCAAGCGCAAGGATGGCATAACCTTGGCAGGAGTCAAAGTTTTCAGTAACTGATGACCAAATTCCACAACATCCTCGTTGCGTTTACGCACTTCCCACCCTTCTGAGCTCTCTAAAACACTCATATACGATGAGACAATACAATGCAGTAGAGTCTCAAGTGAAGTGTCAGATCGTTGTCTAAGTTCAGAAAGAAGGCGGAACTGATCCCATACTCGAGATGATAGATCAGCTGAGGTTGTTTGAAGGCCATATGATGACATACATACAAGGAAGCGCTTAACTGCCTTGGGGAACCATGAGTCAACTCGATCAGGGATAGATGTAGGTTTGGGTGCATCAGGCCGAGAAAGATCTCGGTTGAATGTTATGATAAGACGTCGTAGACGGGACCCAATTTCCACCCCCTGGGGGCCAAGCTACCGCCCCTTCAACGTTTTCATCAAACACCAACTCTGAAAAGCACAGGTCGGGATCGGTCCGAATCTGGGCATATTGCAGATAGCCATGCCGCTTGATCCCAATTAGCAGATCTCGATCATGCGTCTCAGTCCACCATGGCGCAGGATTATTAGAAGAGCGTGCCACTGGAGGAATACAAGGCCCGTCATTAGGGACCATAAGCTCGCAAATGCGATACATTGTCTGAATACGCAAGAGAAGTGCCTTGGGTTTTCTGGGATTGCGTTCAATGTAGTCTGCATTAAGGAAAGAACGAAATTCCTGGATCTGCTGCTCGGTGGCGTCGGGGTATGGTATCTTGTCCTCAAGCAAGAGCTTAGGCCAATCTATTTCTTCCCCTGCGTCGTTGCGGCGATGCTCAGCCGCAAGCGCCGCCTTTAAATCGGCTTCCAGCTGAGGAGCATCTATGCCGGCAACAGCCTGGATGGCGTCGGGGAAACTCAGATGCCATAGCACCAGCTGAAGTCCGGCTGCTCGGACATCTTTCACAGAGCGTTTAGGATTTGAGAGCTGGACACTTTCCCAATCATTAAGGGCATATACCATAAGGGAACGCTCAAGCGCTGTACGCTCAGAGGTACGCCAGATACGTTTTTCTATTATCTCCGGCTCAGAGATGCCATCTGATTCATGCTCTTCCTCTTCATAGGTGGAATCCTTGTCGTCTTCACTTTGTTCTTTAACAACAATCTGCTCAAAACGGGCCGCTTTACGACGCTCACGGGGATGATCAATGATTAAGGGATTGGAAAAGACTGCTTCAGTGGTGTCAATATTGGCTTTATCAGCCCACTTGTTCCAGAAGTCAGGGTCGTTGAGGTCTGTTGTGTCGTTATCAAAGGTAGAAAAGCTTGCCTTGGAGAATGCAGTGCCCTTTTGGTTTCCCTTGTGCTGCACAACAACACTACGCCGCTCAAGGATATGGTCAATATCCTCTGCGCAAAACTTGTTGCTCTCATCGTCATCCAAGAGTGCCCCATAGGCACCGAGCTTGAGCAGCTCCTCAACTTCCTTCTTAGTAAGGCCAGGCCCAGCAGTTTCAGAGGATGTCATCTTTTGCATTACAGCTTTATCTAAGCCGAGCTTGAGATTAGCACGGTCAAACATCTGGCGTTCATAGGTGTTGGCGCAGAGGAGACGATAAATCTTGACCGGGCGAGTTTGGCCAATCCGATGAGCACGCGCTTGAGCTTGAAGGTCATTCTGCGGGTTCCAATCGCTATCGAAAATAACGACAGTATCGGCAGCAGTGAGATTAATACCAACACCCCCTGCACGGGTACATAACAGAAACACAAACGAGTCGGGCGAAGTGCTATATCTATCGATAGCAATCTGTCGATCAGTTGACTTTACACGACCATCAATGCGCTCAACTCCATAGTTGCAGCGAGCGAGATATTCAGCAAGCAAATCAAGAACACGCGTCATCTGTGAAAAGATAAGCACCTTGTGGCCGTTACTCTTCAGCTTGGGAAGGAGCTTGTCTAGAAGAACCAATTTGCCAGATGCTTCCACCAACACGCGGGTGTAGTCCTCTGATGACACTACATTCTGCTCCTGCAATATCTTATCTTCGGCACTGTCAATGAGAAAGGGATGGTTGCAGCACTTGCGCAGCTCCATCACGATATTATTGAGTGACGGCCCTTCGCCAGCCCTGCCGCCACCCCGCTGAATCCAACTGAAATTCCTCTCTAAAATGGCACGGTACCAACCCTTCTGGACACGTGTTAGTTCAACCTCAATCACTGTCTCCTCTTTATCAGGGATGCTCTTCTCAACGTCCTCTTTAAAGCGACGGAGCATGAGCGGCTTTAGAATTTCTTGTAGCTCTGTCACTTCTGCGCTAGTTTTGAGATCCCCAAACTCCTTTAGAAAGTCAGCCTCACTAGGAAACCTCTCACAGTCTAAAAAGTTCAGCAGACTAAACAGCTCTGTCACAGAGTTCTGGAGTGGTGTTCCTGTGAGTAACACCCGGTGTTCTAGCTTGTAAAGCTTAAGTGTTTCCAGAGCCTTGGAGTTTCGGTTCTTGAGACGATGGGCCTCATCAAAAACAGCCACTCTCCAAGAGATGGGCTTGAGAAGCGAAAGGCCACTGATTAGCATCTCATATGTTGTGATGAGAACGTCAAACTTGAAGCGATTAGTGATTGGATCCCCGTTGGAGTCCTTGTAGTAGAACTCGGTCTCGACAATAAGATTTCTGCTGGTGTGATTGCCATGAAAAACAATGGTGTTTAGATCTGTCCAGCCTCGGAATTCTCTTTCCCAGTGAGGAATGGTTGAGAGAGGAGCAACAATTATGAAAGGGCCACGTACTCCACATTTGTAGTAAGTCTGATGAAGAAACGAAACTGATTGCACCGTCTTTCCTAGTCCCATCTCATCAGCCATGATACAGGACCGCCTGTGATGGTAGCAGTAGAGAAACCAATTCAAGCCTTCAAGCTGATAGTCGCGAAGCAAGTTTCCTCCTTTGAATGCAGGGGATTCAACTAATTTGACAAACTGTTCAACTTTAGGCCGTTCAACCTTCGAGGGAGGATTGTCGGTCGGCATTCTTTGGCGGGCATAAAACTCCTCAAGTTTTTCCATGTCAAGCTCCTCGACTTTAGAAACCTTTTCCCAAGTGGAAAGATCGTAGGCCAACCCAACCCATTTAACAAGAACATAAACAACAAACCCATCAGTGCTATTGGGGTCAGATATTTCACCTTCATCTAGGATCCGATCAACTTCTAAGTGGACAGCGTTGAAAGGCTCATCAAATTTAGAAGGAGTGAGCTGGTATTGTTCTTTCAGCTTTTTTATACGGCTTTTGGCCAAATTCATAGCAGCCTCCACTTGACTCTGAGAAAGCCACTCAACATGATGATAGCTCTTATACTTATACTTGACCAGGAATTCTTCTTTGCCTTCTATGGTGCGGAACGACAAAAGGGTTTCAATTTCATCAGTACCAAAGGGAATGCTAACTTGTACATAGGGTACAGCCTTAGGCATATCACTACGAGGCTTGCGACCTTTTTTGGGGGGAGGAGTATTTACTTTGGGCTCAGAATTATCTTCTGAAAGTGATTCATCAAACAAATCTTGTTCCTATAAGCCAAATATTACTAAATGTACTAAATAAAGAACAGCTTTATACTTACCTTATAATTAACCTTTCTTTTGTTACGACTTCTTCCGCTGACTTCATTGGAAGCAGCAGCTCTAAAAAGGGTGAGAAGGCAACAAAGACAATGAAAGGATAAACATCTTAGTCTAGTTTAAAAAAAACAAAATCTTATAAATCATACACAGTCACATCCATTTCCTCGTTTTCGAATTTCTCTGCTTCCATAATGAATACAAGTATTGTTTCAACCCAACTTAAATAAAACTAAAAGCTAATGAAAAACAAATAGTTTTCCAGCATCCAACTTTACAGATAGACTGCTGATACTGTATTCGTACTCTAGCTGGAAAGATAACGTCGATCCCAAAAAGTTAATAAAAAACAATCCAATCTGGATTTTTATTGTTTTTAGTGTTTTGTTTCTTTCGCTTTTCCCTGGTCATTGCTCTTTTCCTATGGCTGCCTAATGAATTCCAGTGTTGGCAGCGAATTCATGCCTCAAGGATTTCATCAGGACTTTATAAATTACATGAGCCATGCTTATCGAGACTGATTTCAAATATCAACATGTGTTGCCGGAACCCCCAAATAAACCTCTTTTTTAAGGTTTATGACGATTGCTAATCTAATTTGAATCATTCGGCAGCTAATCATTGGCCATGGCTTGCAGAAAACTAACTTAACCTGCATTATTTTCAACTAAGAGACTTTAAGTTTGGAAGATTATTTTTGTGGAAACTACCCTCCCAATAAAGGAGCATGCGACAACTTAAACTTATAACTATGATTGTTAAGCCTCAAACTATACTTATCCGAAGTAGAGTTCTTCCTTTGATATTGAGATCCCAACTTTATTTCATTTTTTCAAGTTTCAAAATCAACAGTTTCTGTTCAGCATTTATTTAGCTTTTATTTCAGGATTTAAGTAAGTATATTAAACTCATAAAATCAGCTTCCTAGCTGTACCATCTCCCTTTGAATTTTCAAAATATTTTTTAGATCTGCATTTAAAATCCTTTTTAACTTGTGGAAACATTAAGCTCAGCAGACTCCTAGCTTTCTACCAGCTACTCCGCAAACCTAGGTTGCCACATTTAAACCACCAAGCTTCAATTCCTTTTCAAAGCTGATCCTATTAAACAAATCTTCCTGAATTGGTTTACAAGCTCTATTTTAACTCCTCACAAATATGCCTAGTTGGGCTTCCTATTTTCACTGCGCCAAATATAAATTCTAAATTAAAACCTATTTTTGAATCAGTGTGGTGTCAAGTATATACTTCTGGGAAGTATAATAAACAATATAAAGGGGAAATTAAGAAGAGAACGATCCTTTATTGGATATGAATATAGGGTATTATATAGTATCATGATAGGTCACATACTGTCCATGTACATCATGGTAGTCATGGGGCTTATCTGGGTAATGTTCCATCTAGGTCATGAGGCTTGTCCAAGTGTTGTTTCAATTAGGACTCAAAATGTTTGATCCCTGTAATAGATGGCCAAATGATAGTAGTGTCACCAACTTATTAATTAGTTGGGGAATCATTTGGCAGGTCACTCGGGGAATTAGTTTCCTGAGAGGGAGTAATTGGAGATGTTGTGACATCTCCCCTTGGGGTGCTGAAAGGTGGAAACTTGGGAATTTTCTTGAGAGTGTCAGGGATTTGGGCTTGGTACTGATCTGGTTTTGCATTGGGTACAGGAAGCCGGGAGTTACATTGTGCTGTTCTTGCTTTGCACAGGCAAAGGAGGTCATGGTGCATACACAAGAGCTCTGTTTGAGCAACAATATCTTTGACAAGGTAAGTGTTGTTAGGTTTGACTTCCATGATGATGCCTGGTCCTCATAATCCTGGGTCCAACTTGTGTATGTTGTGGTTAACGTCCCAGATCTCGTCCCTGATATGGAAGCATTCTTGTTGTAGTGGGACTGCTTCTCTCTCAACCCTTTCTCTTTTCATGTCCTTCCTGGCTGTTGTACGTCAGGGTTGCTACTGTCCGGTAACTTCTTGGGCAGAGGTAATTAGGTCCTGCTGTAGTACTAACAATGGCGGGCTTATGCCCATAGACAAGTTCATATGGGCTTTTGCCTGTATTGTGGTTAAATTGTGTTCTGCAAATCATAAGTGCTGTTGGCAGCATGTCAACCCAGGTGTCAGAAATTGCGCCATCAATGCTATTTTGATATGGCCTTCAAATAATGATATGTGCAAAGATTTGGTCAATTTTGCCTTTGAGTTCAGAAATTCTTTACCTTCCATAAATGGTCAACATCAATGTCCACCCATTCTGTCAGGATTCTCCCTTCTTACTATTTGCTGCTACTATCTCTCAATATTGTCAACAGTTTATCTTAATCCATGGCTCAAATCAACAAATTTCACTCTTTAATGTATCCCTATTATCAATCCCTTGTTTAACTGATCAATTTAATCTGTATTAACGGTTAAAATGCATTTTTGAAGTTACCTTTAGTCCAGGACAATTCTCAAACCCTCCACCTTTACACTAGGGTTAGTATCAACTAATCCAAACTTGTTTACCTTTTGCTTTTTGTCTTTAGCTTACGCCAGCACTTCAGACTCTAATTTCCTTCCTTCTGCTCGCTTGTTGCTCTATCCTCAGTTGCTAAGCAGAGCTGCCGTTCCCTGTTTCATCTCCCTTTCCTTTTTACTTAACTTTAAAGGTTAAGTCAAAAGAAACATGTGCTTGTGTCTGATTTTTACATACCAAGCCATTTAGCCACCTTTGGCTAGTTGTTTTTCCCCTACCATCACCTCAAAAACCCAAGCTGAAATAAAAGCTTGTGTTCTGTCCATTCTCAACTTAAGCTAAGATTGTTTGACTTGCGCCCCAAAAGGTACTTGTTAGATTTTGTGGCTTGTGTTTTTTCCTCTTTGAATTTTTATCTTCTATCATTCTAGTTTAGTTTAATTGTTCCATTTGACTATATCTTCCATCAGTTAGGCAATTTTTATAGTGGTACTCACACTTTAATTGTTGACAGTTTCAATCACCCAACTAGTGCTGATCACTTCCCAGACTTAGAAATTGATTTCTTAACCAAAACTTCTGTAATTAAGACTGGTCTTTATTTTATTTTCTTAGGTTTAATCAATTGCCTTAGTCCCTACTTCACTTCCTATAAGCTTTTAGGAGCCTTATTACAGCTATTGTTGCAAACCTTGCCTACCTTTCTATACTTAACAAATATAAATATTCTTGGTTGAAAGGTCTTAGTTTACAATAATTTACCCCAAGCCTTCAGACCTTACATTATCTCAACTTCTAATGGCAATATTCCAGAATTAAATTTCTATTTCTCAACAATTCTTTTGTTTGTATTAGCAGTTACAATATTTTGCATTTTAGCTTTGTCTTTCCTGTTATATCTTATTTTGCTTCCATTCTTCAAGAATTAGTTACCACTTGTAAGGATAATATAGAGAACATTTTCACTTCCCATAGTCAGACTGTTACAGTAGTTTTAAAAGCTATGGCACCAACTGAAAATACCTCATATTTAAACAAAATTATTCCAGATTTAAAAACAATCCAACTATCAGGCTAACATATACACAATGTTAACAGGGATTTTTGGTGTCAATGGGCAAAATGGGTCAACATAGCAAAGAAATGCTCACACGCAAAGCAAAACTATTCAAAATACAATCCAAAGCACATTGATTCACAAAAAAAATGATGTGAGTTGACTTTTGGTGTACATATGCTTACTATGAGAATTGGTGACAAAGTACACCCAAGCATGGTGAGTCAAATCTCAACCCAAAACCAAAACACAATATCAACTTGCTAGGTAAACAAAATCACTCAAATGTTGTGTGCAATAAATTGTACTCAAGAATGATACCAAGATATATAAATAGGGCACACAATCTGAAACAAAAACTTTAAAAACATTGTTTTGGGTGTTTGAATTTGGCAGTAAAATCTGGGAAATTGGGTGGAAATTTTTTTGGGTGCTCCAAAATGGGCGTTGTAAAACCAAATACAACTAAATAAGAAATAAAAATCTATAATTGGGATATGGGGGGAAATATTAATTAAATATCCATATTCAGATAAAAGCAAAAATTAAAATTAAGGAGTGACTTAATTAAGTTTTATTTAAGATTTTATTAAATCATAAAATGGAAGATACACAACAACAGAGTACCAATGCACCCGTTGTGCGCCGCAGTTGCGGTTGCCCCCAATGTCAAAGAACAGAGTTAGTGCAACACAAATGCCTACTCAGGAAAGAGACGGGAGAGGAGAGTTCAATAGTGACGCTGCACTGAAACAGCTGGTTTAAGGAGCACAAGCTTCTAGGGTGTGGAGAATCAGCCCTCAGGTCCCCAAGCTAACCCAAAAGCCCACCAAGGTTACCACAACAAAAACGGTTAGAGAAAAGGAGGTAGAACTTACTTTGTATGTGTTTGACAATGTGTACTGCCAAGATTTGGTCATGTCAGCCATGCTGGAGAAGGTTAGCCTGTGCTTGTTACTAGCTATAAGCCTTACGTCAGTGATGGCAACCAGGAAGAGGACAAGGAGCCTGAGTTCTACAGAACTGATGAGGGACAGCTGGTGTTAAAAAAGGTTTATAGCCTTCTACAACAAGGTACCCAAGCCTTACAAGCCTGTCACCAATCAGGATCCCAGTTCATCTGAGCCCACTAATCCTGTCCAGAAGCACATTCCTGATATCAAGTGGACCATCCTTCTCCGGCTCATGCGGGAATCTGGTGACTACAAGGCGGCCACGGCTCTTGTTGGGGCAGATCCCAAGTACGCCTTGAAGACCTTCAACAAGTTCATCAATACTGGCCATGACCTTGCTGCGGAGAAATCCTTGCACGTTTCCATCATGTTTACCAAGGAGCACAAATGGGCAATCCGCCATTGGATAACCCAAGATTGCCATCTTGGACTGGCAAATATACAGGCAATGGTCAAGTCTACTTTTGGGGTTGAGGCTTCAATTTTCTTTTACTACCATCTGGTGAGGGGAATGCACTTTTCCTGGAAAAACTCGGGGTATTCCCCTACAATTGTAATAGCCCAGCCAACATTGAAGTCCAAAAAAAATACGCAGAGGCATACACTGCCCTCAAAGCTAAGGAGACAGTCAAATTTTACTATATTGATGAATCAGCATTTGCCTTGTCTATGCGCAATGCATATGGGTGAACCCAAAGGCTCAAATAAGAGGGTTGCTTGGTGTGCTGCAGTCTGCGCCACAGCCTATTCCATGGTGGCTCTCCTTGATCCAAAGGGGGTTGAGCTATACCAAATGATATTGGGTTCACATAACAGCAGGAACTTTCTATCATTCCTTCAATTGGTCCAGGAGCACCTGAGGTGCACAAGCCCGGGCTTCACCAATGTAATTGTGCTGGATAACATTGGTCTCCATAAGGTGGCAGATATTCTTGAGGAATTTCCATCAATTGACACCAGCATTGCAGTGGGCCCCCAGCAATTGGCCACAGCAAATTTGGGCCTTCTTTTCCTCACTGCCTATTTGCCCTTCTTAAATCCCATCAAGGAAGTTTTTGGGTGGCTCAAGAAAGTCATCAAGCAAGGGACCTCAACTGGGACCAAGGACCTATTTGATTTGCTGCGGGCCGGGATCTGCACCCTCCCAGCTGAGACCATGGCCAAATTCTATGACCATGCTGATTTGTTCATCCCCGCGTTTCTTGCCAAACAGCCAATCAACTAAAGGCTTACCTTATCCAACTTTTTTATATTCTCTAATTTACTATTTAAGATTTATAAATTATCATTTTATATTTAGAAGCTTCTAAGCCCACAATCACATTTAGCGGGACCATCAATGAAGGTTTTAATTTATTTATTTTATATTAATTTTTTTATTATGGCATCTGAGGCTATCCCAAACACTTGATACTGGATTACGCAAACAAATTAATATCACTTTTGGCAAATAAATATAAAAATCAAATTAAAAAAATAAATGTAAAATGTACAAATTAGAAGTATAGTTTATTAACGTATATTATTATGCTTTTATGAAAACCAAATTCTGGGATTTATTTTGCAAAACTTGTTTTCTAAAATAAAAATTATAAAAATTATTAAAAATAAAAATAATCTAAAGTTTAAATAAATTTATTGGAATATAGAATATATTAGGAGCACCTGTAATGGGTTCTTTGCTATGTACTCACCCGGCAATGGAGGTGGCGCACAACCTCCACCACCACACTGTAGACGGTGAATACACCCTGATTAAAATATTCACATTGGCTGGTAAAAGGGAGTATTGTTAGGTGAGAATGCAGGAGCAGCTTCTCTGGTGGGGCTGAAAACCCATAGATTCCCGCCAGGACCAGGGTGTCTTGGATTACGTGGTCAACTGAGTTGTACCTGGGGGGCCTTCTTCCTGTCCAATGAGAGCCAGCCTTTTCAATCCTGAGAAGGACCCTGTCTAGGTCTTCTACGCTGGCGCTTATCCCAAAGAAGAAAATATATCACAGGTAAACCACAAGGTGAAGCCTTTGCCCAGAAAAGGTTTCTGAAAACTCACAGAGTTTATTGTACATGGTACTTATTTTCTTCTTGTGCTTTGTCTTGACAAACGTGAGCTCCATTGCCAGAGGGACCCCCATCTTGTCAGCACTCTAAGCCAGCCTGAAGTCAGCAAGGAGGATTTTGGTCTTCTTCATGGCTGTTGCATCTGCAACAGTCAGTTTTCCTACCGCACACCCAAAGTTCTCCAGCAGATAAGAGAGTGTATGCTCCAAGGGGTAGCAGAAGCAAGCAGCTGCATGGGCCTGGCCTATCTCCGGTAAATTCTTGAATGTGAGCATCTCCAGGACGTCCCAAACAAACTCAATGAAGTTTACAAAGTAAACTCCACTGAGGACCACCAGGTCAAGGCAGACCAGTTGGGCATCCTTGTAGGCAGTAACTGCCCACTCAATGCCCCCTCATTATGTGAAAGCCCAGCCAATGCCTCCCTGGACATTGGGAAGGTACTGTGAATCCTATCCTCAAGCTCCTACAAGACAGGGGGGGCAGAAAAGCTGTTTGGCCACGTGAGTAGCATAATTTTAATAGAAGGTGGGTGGGACAAAAGGAACCAGAACCCGGCGGAGTTCACCAACTACATTTTCTAAAAAAAGATAAGAATTTTGAATTTTTATTAATTTTGTTTTTTAGGTTACCTTTGCATATTTCCTCATTGCTGGCGGCTTTGGCAGGCTTAGCCATTCTTGTTGCAAGCAATTGCGCCAGCAATTCAGTGTCCTCTGCTCTGGCACGCTTGGCAGGCTTGAGATGTTCATACATCTCTGGGTTGTCAACCCAAACAGACAGTGCAGAAAGATTGTACGCCTTAAAATGGAGGCCCTTGACTGCCGTCTTATGGATGTTGAGAAAATGCCCAATGGTCTTCTCTGTGGTGTCTGGTATTTTGTTCATAAGGGCCTTTGTGGACACCTTGTCTATTTTGTCCCCTTCAAGGACGGCAGACTTCACTTTGGCTTTGACCTTGCGGTCAATGTCTTTTATTTTTGCAAGACCAAGTCAAGGTCCTTCAAAAGCTTCTCCAATTCTCTCATTGATTTTTTACTAACATTTTCTTATGTTTTTATAGCTTTCACCCCAATAAAATCTGTATTATTCTGATATCATTGCCTCTTTTTTTATTTTCCTATTTACTACATTATCCCATTTTTTACTCACTGTGTATATGTTTTACGCACAACTCAATATGTATTGTTTGCTTTGTGTTGGCATTTTTTCCTTAATTGCCATATTATTTTTGCCACTTTACACAGTACCATGTGAAAATATTAACAACAATTTGGTGATCAGCTAAATTTGAATTAGAAGATTACAGGCTAATTGTGTTTAGATAAAGTTGTTACTGATCCAAATTCAAAACCTTAATGATAAAATTTAAGCCAATCAGGAGCCAAGTGATAAAGTGATTGTTGTGACATAAAGGGTTATTCAATAATTCTTTAAGGCATGTGCGCTAATTAATATGATTGGCTGGTTGGTTTGCCATTATGCGCCATTCCTGCTGTGGCAATTTGTTGTTGGACTAGTGCTCAATCAGCTGCTGGGTTAGCACTATCCATCAACAACTTGCCACAGCAACAATGGCGCACAATAGCAAAAGATCCAGCCAATCATATTAATTAGCGCACATGCACCAAAGAATTATTGAATAACCCTTTATGTCACAACAATCACTTTATCACTTGGCTCCTGATTGGCTTAAATTTTATCATTAAGGTTTTGAATTTGGATGGCAACAACTTTATCTAAACACAATTAACCTATAATTTTATAATTCAAATTTGCTGATCACCAAATTGTTGTTAACATTTTCACAAGAGGCTGTGTTTAAGTGCTAAAAATAACTGTGCTCTGGATCTAGATACATAACATAGAAAACATATGATTTTATAGAAATAAGCTGAACATAAAGAATAAAAACAACTATAAACAATGAGAAAATGAAAAATTGAAATTCAGAATAAAGATAATATAAATAGAAAATGTTTGGTGACAAGGAGTTTATTGGGGCAGGGAAGAGTGATGCCTATGAGGCAGAATAGCACAGGAGAGAAGGTGTAGAGGCAGTACTGACCTGGGGGGTCTGGGATTGGATGGGTGGGACTGGAAGGTGGGGGGTAGTGGTGGAAGGGTAGAGGCAGGAGGATTTTATGTGATGGCTGCCATATACTGCTTGTCATATTCCTTGTCTGTCATTGCCTTGATTGGCTGGTAGGTGGCTGTGGCACAGGTTGGGAGGCGCTTATCCTTGTATGATTGGTTGCCCATGTTCACATGGAAAACCATTTGCACAAACAAGTCTGCCACCATCTGGCAACCAAAGAGAGACTTGCGGTTGAGGACCCCAAGATAAAGATCATTAAAAGCCTGATGGCAGCACTCCTGGAGTGTATTTTTAAAATTAAAGAACACAACATCAGCCAGATGGATGTCAGCGTGAACGGCGGGGTAGACTGAGGCCTGGTGCCTGCGTTGCTGGATGGCCTCAAGGGCAGTGGAGCTACCCTTCATCTGGTGGCTCAAGAAAACCCAGTTCTTGGAATTCAAGTCATCCCAGGAGTCAAGTAATCCACTTAGGATGTGGCCGTACTTGGAGCCATTGGTGAAATCCTGGTTTGCCCAATAGTAGACAAATTCCTTGGCTGAAACAGCCAGAAATGCACCAATGAATGGCCCCTTCTTGATCTCCTTCCTTCTATTCTTGGCAGTGGCTTTTCCTTACTTGCCAAAATCATCAAAAACAATTGATAACTTGTGATACAAGGTAAACATGACGTCATCTGACAAACTTGTCAGACATTGGACCAGGGTTGATTTGATGGCATAATCATACAGGGAATCCTCAGTGCCATCCTATTGGTTGCCAACAACATTGGTAAGAGCCTGTATTGAAGCCACCTTTCCATGGATCCAGAGCTGCACCATGCTCTCAGACACCCAAATGCCATGGTGCTCAAGTTGCTTCTGGACCTGGGTCAAGGGAATCTTGGGGTCCCGCTGAAGGAGGTCAAGCTTTATTGGGTACACCTCTGTGATTTGGGACTCAGGGGCCTTCTTTGGTTTCTTGACCGTACCAATCATATTCCCCTTATTCATCAGGTTGTTGAATTCCTGAATGACGGTAGACTGGGTGAATTGTTATTGGCTGGCTATCTGTTCCCAGGACAGACCCTGCAGGTTCAGTGCCACAATTTCTTGGAGAATTTGGGCAGTAATTATTCTGCGTTTGGGGCAATGGGCTGGGGGAGCTGAAGCCTGATTTGCTGTAGGGGGCAGGTTGGCTTATGATGGGAAGCTGTTCCAAATCAAGTTTGTCATCCTGATTGGTTGGTTGGCAGGCAGCTTGTGCAGGGGTGGGTACGGAAGAAGGGGCAGAGCTAGACACTACATGACTACTAAACAGGTCAAAGCCATAGGGGTCAGGGGTCAGGTACAGGTTGGCTTCCTTGTTACCTGCCTCAAAGACTTGGGTATAAACAGGTGCCTTCATGCCCTGAGCCTTGCCTCCATTGAAGCTGGCTTGGCTGCTGCTGCTGACGCTATTGAAAATGTTGTTGCTGTTAAAAACCATTGTAAAAAATGTAGGATAAAATCACTAAAAGTAGAAATTTAAAATTTTATGACTTATTTTTATTTATATCTTGAGTCCATATTTGGAAAGTCCTCAAAACCATTCCATACAAATCAGGAGCCATGAAAATGAATAAAATGCCTCTGTTCCTAAATTAGATAGCTGTTAAACTGTTATTTTTCTATTTTAGGCTGCTCATACTACACATCTTGTGCGACTCCATTTTGTTTTGTGCTTGTAGAATTTCACTTCCTGATTGCTCAAATTTTGTTTTATTTTAGTCCTTCTGTTGATGTCTCATCTGAATCCTGATTGGATTATAATATACTTCAGAACAGCATCCATTCATCTCACTTGTTGCATCAGTTCTTTTTGTTTGTAGTTTAAACAACACCGCTTGATATTTACTATAATTTTTTATAATAGGCTAGTGAAATTTTGTTTATTGTTTGATGGTTCATTTATTAACCAAAATATTTAAATTATTTGAATCCTGAATCTTGTGCAACTTGAATTTTGTTCAAATCTGAAATCATTTTGTTTAAATCTGAGGTATTTTTTGGGGCAACTGCCAGAATTAACTCATTCCACAAGTTGACTTACTGAATGTTGACAAATTGTTGACCTTCAATAAGTCTACATTATTTTAGTATTTATCTGCCGGAATTGGGCATTTCCAAAACTAAGCTAATTTTTCATAGTAATTATTAAGTCAGAATTTTAAAATTAAAATGGAACAGGCATAGATGTCAACACCATTTAAGCAAAGGCTTAATTTTAAGCCAAAAAACTAATTTAATTTACTATGAAAATGATAAGTTTCTTTGTACTTTTACATTAAGGTCAACTACAGTAAGTAATATCTGGATGTCAGACCCCAAATAAGAATCCATAAATTTCTTAATGAAATACACAATATTCTAAAAATAACTACTTTTTATATTTTATACTACTGTTTTTATTAAATATATATTAATATAAGCATTGAACAAAGACATATGCCAACTTTCATAGTGTTCTTTGTACTATTAAGATTTTTACTGTTATATTAAACTCACTTGATAAACTATAGCTTATTTCCAGAAGTCCACTTAAGCCAAAACACATATATTGAAAACTAGAATTTATATATGTAATTATAATGACAACTTTGTGTCAAATTGACACAATACCTAAATTGAACAAAGGGGTTTGGCTAAGCAAACAAAGTGACATAATTTAAGCAAGATTTAACAGGAGAGTTACTATAAAAAAGAACACTGGCTGCCTTCATTTTGACACCTTCACTGGTTTATTAGTAAAACACTGCCGCTTAACAAAAAGCACAAATACAATGGTATGATAATTCAGACCAAAGTACCCAGGGCTGTACTTTAGACTTCCCTCTACAATCCCTATCATTTAGTTTTCATAAGCTTCACATAAAAATCTTTAAATATTTAATATTTTTTAAATTTAAAAATAATCAATTTTGGCCTTAGAAAACCAACTCAAGAAAATATTAACTAAGCTTTATAAGTGATTTACATAGTGTTTTTCTAGTTTAATGCTGACTTTCAGTATGCCAACAGTTAAAATTAAAGCGTTTTTTATGCTGACAAACTAAATTAAATATTTTTGACTATTGTGACTACCATAATGTCAAATTTTTATTTAAACATGGATTTTCTCTATTATTTACTAATAAACTAACTCTAAAAGCACTTTTCATACTTCTATAAACTATTTAATTAATAATAAAAAATAAAACAAGTGATTATTATTTAATTTTATTCATGTTTCATCTGATTATTCTTACTTTATGAACTATACTCTAATTATTGCAGGACAAATCTTCCAAGAAGCCACAAAAGAACCCCAAGTCAACTAAGAAAGTACCCAAAGCCTCTAGAAAAGGACTCAAAGTCCCTACCCCAACATAAAACCAGCCAAATAGCCCTCAAAGAAACAGAAGACAAAGGAGAAGACCCCAGACCCTGAAAGCAAAGAGCCCTCCCCTGACCCCTCCTCTTCTTCAAGATGGTACCAATCAGAAGGAAGATGAGGTTCCACTAAACAAACAAGAAAGAAAGAAGATGCCCAAGAGTACAGAACCCCAGTCAAGCCCAGATGAATCAAGATCATCCCAGTCCAAGAAGTGCAAGAATCCAACTCCATATAATTCCCCTCCACCGCCCATGGAATCTGCACCTCCATCCTCCTCATCAAGTATCAAATAAAGAAGATCCTGATGATGTACCTGTCTGACTATCATCAAGCACCAATTGGCCTATGAGATCTCCCTAAAGGTTCACAATATATGTAATGTCAAAGGAGAGTTTAAGCTCCCAAAGAAGTTCCCTTGGGTTTTCCCTCTAATGTCTGTCAAAGGAGGTGCAAGTTACGTCTGTGATGGCTATGTTTTCAATTGCAACAATCAGAAGAGAGCAGGAAGAAGCAAGCACTATGTGTGTGAAGATAGAAGCTGTGCTGTCAGAATCAACACAGAAGGATGGGATAAAGTCACTAGTGAAAAAGGAGAGCAGACATGCAATGCTCAAATCAATCTTATTGAAAAGCTTCTATAGTGGTACCTCTACCAAATGATTCCAGTCTCCAAAGACGTCAAGGCTTCTGATCTGAAAGTTAAGGCCACCACACACCTAAGTAATGAGAGCCTGAAGCTCATCCCTGACCACAACCAGTTAGTAAAGTACATATGTGACAATCACTGTGATCTATTCCCCCATAGAAAATCTGCCATGGTCCAATGAGAGTTAGTATTGACAGAGGAGTTAAAGATGATCAATGGTGATGAGGTGGTCTTTTTAAATGATGATGGGCCTACAGCAGAGGCAAGAATTATATGCTATGCTACACAGCAGAACCTGGAGCAGTTGAGGGATTCAGAGACCTGGTTATGTGATGGTACCTTTGCAGTATGCCCCCACCTTTTTTACCAACTATGGGTTGTACATTCCCTTATTGAAGGCAAGGTGCTCCCATTTGCCTACTTTCTGCTTCCTGGGGCAACAGAAGATATCTACACAAGGGCCTATAAAATCCTTCAGGAGGGCATCAAAGCCCTACCCAGTAATAAAAATAGTCCCCCTGGCCATATGACTAGAGCCAATCCAGATAATGATGAAAAATATGAAGCCACCCTTGCTGAAGAACAAGAAACTCATGATAAAGCACTTGGCCCCTCAACTATAATCATGGACTATGAAGCTGCCCAGTATAACACTTTTGTAAATACTTTGATGGAGAGGTCCAGGGATGTTTTTTTTCCATTATTGACAGGCTGTCAACAGGCAACTAAAGAGTCTACCTGAGCTCAGCAAGCTCCACCATCTAGATACATCAGGAAAGTGCAAGTTATTAATTCAGCAGTTTGTAGCACTAGCCTTTATAAAGCCAGAGCATAGTGGGCAATCCTTTGACCTTCTATGCCAGGATCTATATGTCAAGAAACATGAGAATGCCTTCTATCATTTCATTGAATATTACAAACCACAGTGGATTGGACAAAAGGTCACCAAGCGCCAGAGAAAGCCCAGAGCCAAAGCCAACTGGAACTGCTACCAGGAAGTTCTTAAGGATGAGATGAAAACTAATTCATCTTTGGAGGGCTGGCATAAGCATATAAAGTCCTCTTTTGGAATCAAGCCCAGATACAACACCTTCTATGAGCACCTCAAAGTCCAACAGGGGAAGACTATTGCATTCATCAGAGATATTGAGAACCACCCATCCAAGAAGAAGAGAACCAGCAAAGAGAAACAATATCAAGAAAAGATCAAAGAAGTTTTCAAGGCTAAATATAAGCTTTCAGAGATTATGGAATATATCAAGAAGATTGCCACAGTTCTTAATGGCAACCAGGTGATCACTGTCTAGCTTATAATTAAATTTATTGAGTATTACCTAATTTTTTATATAGTTCTTATATGTTCAGTATAATATTTTTAAATAAATAGTTATTCTAAATGACTCATTAATAATTTATGATGCTGTTTTTATAAAATATTGGTTTTTATTGATTGTTTGATGCCTTAGCCTGTATTACATAGCCTATAAGGGGTATCTTACTAGTAAACTATATGTTTTTTTGTAGTTTTCAATATTGAAAAAAACTTTATATTACTGTTTCTGATTATTATATTTTCCTAGAATATGTAAATTTTTATGTAGTACCTTTTTGTATAATTGGATTTTTTTAATCTTTATAAGTGGAAAAAAACATTTTATAGTAAAGATAGCTAATTTCATAGTGAATTATATTTGAAGTGGGCTTTTCTTATATTTTTAGATAGATTTGCACAATTTTTTAGTTTTATTTTTTTTACATGATGATATTACCCTATAAAGTATCTTGAAGCTTAATTTTTTATTAAGTAAAATTTTCAGGAAACAGGTTTCTGCTTATTAAAAAAGTGTCAACATTTAGTAGTCTGCATGAGTAGAAACTTAATTCTGACTTTCCAATGCTGTTGACATTAAAGTATTTTTAATTCTGATTGTTGACATATATTAAGTCAACTTTCAGAATGAGTTAATTCTGGCAGTTGCCATTTTTGGGTAGGTCATGCTACTTTGAAAATGGCACTTCAATTTACGCCATCTTGAATTAAATTTGAGATGGCGTTTTTTGTGTTAGTGATTTTGAATCACAATGAAATAAAATAAATAATAAAATAGTTAAAATTCACTTATAATTTTATAATGCGGCATCTCAAAAGTACACCATCTTGATTTTGTCATTTTGAGTCAAATTAATTAAAACTTATTTTGCTAATTTTATTTACATATGAAATCACTTAGTGTGGAGCATGTTTATGCAATCTTGACTTTACGTCATTTTGAATCACTCTATTTATCTTTAACTAAAAAAAGCTTATACCCAAACTAAATCAAAGCCTGTTGTATAGTGCCAGAAGATGTTCCTATATTATTAATCCAAGACACTTATACTAAGAACAACTTAAAAATAATGCCACTATGGTTGTGGTGCAGAGCGCTGCCTGCAGATATTACCATATTGAGACTACTACCCTATAAGGAAAAGTATATGGGAACTGCTGCCCTTTCTTGAGTTTTGTTTGGAGAGTTACCCATTGAAACATAAAGATAAATTTCCAATTAGCCACTAATCAACATGCCTGCAGCTAACCACAGATGCATCAGAGAGTGACCCATTGTTGTGACTCATTGGAGGAGCCTATACATAAGGCAATTAGTAGCTCATCAATTCTCCCAATTTTTAATTTGGAAGAGGCATAAAAGAAAAACTCAAATTTAAAAAAAAATCAGATAAAAAAAAAAACAATAAATTTATATTAATTTACAATAGATTTATTACTTTTTAATTTTGTTTACATCTGAGTTTTTCATTTAAACAAAGTATTTTTGCTTTTCCTACTTTAAAACTACTGTATAGAGACCTTCTGTCCATTACCAACAAGTATTATCCCTAGATGAACATTCTAAAACCCTTTTTTAGACCTAGTTCCCAAAAATTGGCCCTACTTTTGCTGCAACCACCTGACCCAGAGATCACATGTTTAGATGTTCACATCTCACCCAATCTAAGCCCTTTCTTTCTGAATATTCTCCAAAATGTCTCACCCCACAAGAATAGCTTAGTTCCTGACCAGTCCATACTTCAGTCAGGATGACTCACTCTTTCTTTCCCCTCCCCCCACTTTCAACTATATAAGGCCCTCAGATAGCCCCAATAAAGACATCATTGAATAGAACATAACAACCAACTCAACATTATTAGATTACTTACAGAGATCAAATAGAGAAGTTCTGTTGTGTAAGGAGATAATAGTCCTGCTGTGTTCCCCCAGTTGCTGCTCATTTACTCTAACCTTACCCTTAGAACCCTTGAGCACCACCAATAGAAAGCTTGATCATCTTCAGGTAATCTCAGTAGCACTGTCAACCAATGTATGGGCCTTCCTCAATAAACTATTGCACTTATTATTTTTTAGTTTCATCATTTTTTTACTTTTATTTAGCATTTGGTACAAATATTTGCTTATTTTAAAGTATACAACATAGCTACAATAGATGAAAATAGTTGTTTTTGTGTAGATTTTAACTTTTGCCCTTTACACAGCCTTGTTGCTTCTAATTGATCCCCTTTTTTTATTACAAATTTAAAATTCTGAGGCCTTTTTATGACTTTAAATGGGGTTTGAATTTTTTTTTTTGGATTTTCTGGTTTTTTTGGAGTTCAAAAAACTAAAATTTTAAACCCTGTTTTTCATAGTTGCAATGCTGTAAATTGAAATGACGTTTTTTACTATAAAATTGAGATAGCCAAATTTCAAGATGCCATATTTTGAGATAGCGTTTTTTAAGATGCAGTTTTTGAAATGGAATGCCCTACCCATTTTTGGTTGCTGCTATAGCTTTTAAAACTACTGTATATTAAATAAAATTTCTAAATTTAAGCAATTAGCTAATTCTTCAGATAGTACCTTCAATTTATTAGCCTTCACACAAGCCCACATCCTAGCTTATCCTTTGGAGTTCAACTCAGACTCTCAAAAGGTCATCTACCTTGCAAAGCAACTTGAGGGTTCCATGTATAGTTGGTTGTGTGAGTCATCTCATTGCAACCCTTCCATCCTCAAAAGCTATGACTGGTTTGTATCTGAATTGCTCACAGACACCACTGAGGAAGGAACTGAGGAGGAGTCCACCGCCATCCCAAACATGCACTTCTCAAACTGCACCCAAGGAACAGGCTCTCTGACTGACTATAACAAGAGATTCTGTGAAATACAATCCTGATTAAATGCTACCCATTCCAAAGCTTGCAACTTTTATATGCCTGGCTTAAACCCTGACCTCAAAGCCTTCTTGATCCACCATGACCTCCCTTAAGAGTTGGAACCACTCATGAAGACAGTCTCCAAGTGGTAGAAGAAGTTTAGAGCCATATTAAAGCCAGTTTAGCCACAGCTAGCTCTGATCATCACCCAGCCTACCACACAACCAACACCTGCCTTGCGCTCCTTCCCCACTGGAAAACTGTTCAACAATTCACTCCCTTCTGCCTATGAACCAAATGAGGGTGGTTAGTACCATTTAAAAGCCGCCAAAGCCCTTCACAGACAACTAAACAAGTTATGCTCCTATTTTGGACAAGCCAACCATTTGGTGGCAAACTGCCCTGATCCTAGACAAATCCCTCTCTCAAGTCTGGAGTTAGAACCAACACTGGAAAAGTCAACATCAAATTCCACTGGCTCTTCCAACAATACCCAGATCAACAACATCCAAGCCCCTGGAAAGTCTTTCTCTTCCCTTCATCCGGATTGTGATTCATGGCCCTGCCTCTAACATTGAGACATTTGCCCTGTTGGATATGGGTGCCAATGTAAACTACATTGACTCTAGACTAGCTAAGGCTCTGAAGCTCACACCTGATTCCAAGATTGATGCCTGTGGTCTCAATAATCTGCCTGTGACAGCCTTTGAGATAAAGCCTCCCATTCTATTCTGCTTGGGGAAGTCCACTTTCCATTCCCAGTTTGTCAGCTCAGACTCACTAAACTCTCCCATTTACCTTGGCATGAATTGGTGTGAAGAGGTTGGCCTCATTGTCAGATGCCAAAAGCGCAAGGTTGACTTCTTTGCACATGACATCCCTTGCTCATTTGATCTCCTAAGAAAACAGCAGCTACCCAGCAGTTTTTGGAACTTCAACACGCTGAATTCCTGCAATATCCTCCCTTCATCAGAGACAGCCCTTGCCAACAATGGTATCCCTCTCTGCATAAGCAACTATAAAGAGGTATCCAGCAACAAGCACTGCCGCAACCTACCTCCTCACAGACCCTACAACATCCAGATCAACTTGACCAAAGGAGCAAACCCACCCTGGGTTAGAATCATACCGTTATATGATGCTGACAAAAAGTTGCTTTTGGAATACATTAACAACAAGCTCAGTAAAGGATTCATCACTTGCTCAAAATTTCCTTGCTCTTTGACTATCTTCTTTGTTGCCAAGTCTGATGATTCCAAGCTCCTATGCATTGACTATCATGCCCTGAATGTGGTTACAATCAAGGATTGCTTCCCCATCCCATCCACCAAAGCTCTCAAAGCCTGCCTCTCTGGAAGTCAAATATTCTCCAAGGTAGATCTACACACTGCTTTTAATCATATCTGTGTTGCCAAGGGACACAAAAGAAAACCTTCCTTTTGTACTCCATTTGGTCTCTACAAATACAAGGCCATGCCCTTTGGCTTGTGTAATTTGCCCTCCACCTTCCAGGCCATAATGAACAAGGTCCTCCTTCCTTTCCTGAAAAAGTTTGTGGTGATATACCTTGAAAATATCCTAATATATTTGAAGCTCCACTTCTGACCACATCAAACATATGAGGCAAGTCATGACCAGGCTCCAAAAATACCATCTTTACTGTAAGCTCTCTAAGTGTTGCTTTTTCCAGTCAAGCATGGAATTTCTTGGTTATATTGTAACTAAGGAGGGATTTGCCATTACCCCAAGCAAACTTGACGCCATTCTCTCTTGGCCAGTACTAAAGAACCACAAGGAACTCTGTGGCTTTCTTGGCCTTGCAAATTATTGTCGCAAGTTTGTACCAGGATTTAGCAGCATTGTTTCCCCCCTCAAAAATCTGACCTCCACAAAGGTTGAGTTCAAATGTTCTGCTAATGCACAATATTCTTTCAAACAGATCTGCCACCTATTTTCTACTCCTCTGGTTTTACTCATGCCCAATAGCTACAAACCCTTCTTGGAGACCAACACCAGCAACTAATCTGTTGGTGCTGTCCTTCTTCAACATGGGGGGATGGTATGCTCTATCTTTTAGCTTACTACAGCATGAATCATCTTCCTGCTGAGAAGAAATACCCTGTTAAAAACAAAGAACTACTTGCAATTATCAAGTCCCTCAAGCATTGGCGCCGCTACCTTGAAGGAACCTTGGACCCCATCAGTGTATTCACAGACCACAAGAACTTGCTGTTCTTCACTCAGGCCCGTTGCATATCCCAACCAACATGCCCGCTGGGTGATTGAACTTACCAACTTCTTGTTCACCATCACTTACAAGAAGGGATCCCTCAACTTCCTCCCTGACCTACTCTTCTGCCACCCTACCACTGCTGACTCCAATACTGAAAACAAACGCCTCAACACCAAAGCAGTCCTCCCAGCATCTGTCTTCCTAAATCAGATCTCTTCAATCCTATTCAACTTTAAAGACATCTATTTCATTCAGAAAGCCCAATCAAAAGACCCTAGCTTCTAACAAAATCTCCAGGACCTGTTATCTGAAGCAATTCCACCCTCAGAGTACTCAATTGAGAACAACCTGCTTCTCTTCCGCAAATTAGGGATGGTACCCAATAAGGACTTGCAGCTGCAAATCATAATTAGATTCCATAATTTCCTTCCTATCAGACACTTAGGCTATAAGAGAACCCTTGCCCTTATAAATTCACACTACTGGTGGCCACAGATGGCAAAGACCACCAAGGAATATGTTGCCAGCTGCCTAGTATGTCTTAGAAGCAAAAATTGTACCTACAAGCCATCTGGCCTTCTTTGCCCCCTTCTAGTTCTTGAAGGTCCTTGGCAAAGTCTCTCTATGGATTACATCACCCAACTACCCTCTTCTGCATGCTACAATGCAATCCTAGTAGTGATCAACTGCTTCTCTAAGGAAGCCTTCTTCTGCCCCTGCCACACAACTGTCACAGCCAAACAAACCACTGAACTATTAGTCAAGAATATCTTCCCTCATCATGGATTTCCTTGCAACATAGTCTCCAACTGTGGGCCCCAGTTCACCTCTGCATTATGGCGAGACCTCATGGCTTCCCTTGGGGTAAACTCTCTCTACATCACTGTATATCACCCGCAGACTGACAGCCAAACTGAAAGAACAAAGCAAACCTTGGAACAGTACCTCCACTGTTTCATCAACAAGAAGCAGAACAACTGGTCTGATCTTCTCCCCATAACCCAATATTTCTACAACTCAGCATACCATGGATCTATTTGCATGACTCCATTCCAAGCAAACCTTGGCTACACTCCTTCCTTCCTCCCTGATCTTCAGGGTTACTTCTGCTCACAGTCAGCAGCTGAACTTGCAACCACAATCAAGGAAAAACAAGCCCAACTTGTAGCCCATCTCCAGTCTGCCATCCTAGACTACAAGAAACAATAAAATAAGAAGAGAATCCCAGGAAATGAGATTCAGCCTAGCAACTTGGTACTCCTCTCAACAAAGAATCTCCCAGTCATCATTGCCTCCTGCAAAGTCTGACCCCATTTTATTAGACCATTCCAAGTTGTTGAGAAGATTGGAAACACCGCCTTCATACTATATCTCCCTGGACATTTCCAGCATTCACAATGTCTTTCATTGTTCTCTCCTCCTGAAGTTAAGGCAACCCCCACCCAGTCATCAATAAAAGGCTCCTCCACCACCCCTCCATCTCCAAGGTTCTGAGGAATATGAAGTACAGGAAATATTATCTCATTGCACCCTCCATTCTGGCACCAAATACCTGATCCTATGGAAAGGCTATTAACTTGAGGACTCCACTTAGGAACCTGAAGGAAATCTTGACCACTGTCAATAATTATTTAAGGCCTATCAGGATCTTCATACTAGTAGCTAAGGAGGGTACTGTCAGGATTCTCCCTTCTTACTATTTATTTTCTGCTACTATCTCTCAAGATCATTGTTGCAACATCTTTGATTACTCCCTCTTGGGGAATTAACACCCCAAGTATATCACCAAATGAATCACCAACCAACCACTAGGTTGGTGGCATCATTATCAGTTTACCATCTATGACGGGGATTACACAATTCAGATCCTAAAAGTAGCACAACTTAAATAAGCCTCTTTACTCAAGAGAAACATTACTCAGATAAGCCCCATGACTTCCACATGGATGGTATGTGGCTTCCCATGATACTATATAATATCCTATATTCACATTTATAAAGTATCATTCTCTTCTTAATGTTCCCTTTTATCTTGTTTATTATACTTCCCAGAAGTATATACACGGCAGTGGTAGCACAGGTAGGTTATCCATACCTACCCAACTCAAAGGAAAAATTCCTCCTAAGAAAAAGACCCAAGCAATGGTACTCCCTAACGGCTGGAGAGACTACAAAGAGGGACAAGATTTTCCTGCAGGCCTTGTCATCTACAATAACGTCCTTGTACCCATTGCCTAGTACAAGAATCTCAAAGCCCACAGACTGCTCCCCACCACACCAACCAAAACAGCGCCTATGCAACCTGAGATACCCAATATTGTGTTTCAATGCTTATGTACTGCTGAGATTGGCGCCTTCACAGGACTACACTGTGAGAATGCCTCTCTTTGGATCAACAGCACTGAGAGCAAGTTCAAACAAGTGGAGTATCCCCAAAGACTCTGGGTTAGCAAAATTGCCCTCCGCATCACAGGGACTGCCTCACATTTTGTTACTGAATGGCTAGCTCAACATCCTGACCAGAAGGAAAACTGGGAAATATTCAAAGCTGCATTCCTCAAAAAGTTCTCCATATAGGATTCAGACATGGTGATTATGACCGAGCTTTGAACCTTCAAAATGACAGGAACCATCAAAAAATACATTGCAGCATATGAAGGACTATGCAACCGTGCGCCTAACACCATCAACTTTGATGAGCCTGGACCACGCCTGGACTTCTACAATGGCCTTCCCACACACATTAGACGTCAGTTCAATATGACCTGCTGCAAGAACCTTGAGGATGTATTCCTAGAAGGAAAACACAAAGCTCAAAAGTATGAGAACCTACATGCAACAAACAAGCATAATGAGAGCCATACAGCTAAGAGAGAACCTCGCCCCAATAAGTAAGGCAACCAAGCCAAAAACATCCACTCTCAAACCGGGAATTGCATTGCACAAGCCAACCAGGCCAGCACCAAAGATATCAACAAGGAGGGAAAAGCTCAGGGAAGTGCTTAGGCAAGCTGCCCTCCACCACTTCACAAAACTTGTACAGAGAACAGGACGTGGATTCAATCACCATGATCCAAGTTCCCTCCAGCAATCCTCTACTGTTTGCCGCCCAGACTAGAAATAAACTCCTCACTTATCCTTTCTGCTTTTGCAGATACCAGGGCACATCACTATTTGACACTGGAGCAGATCAATCTCTCACCAAAAAGAGTTTCACAGATCTCATGAAACCACCTACAGACCAAAGCAACATCAAGAGGGCCATCATGACAGACAACCAAAGCACACCAGTTGCATAAAAGGCAAAACCTTTCTGCATCCAAATTGGAGACATGCAAACCATGCTCAGTGGCCCCATCATACCAATCTCTAAGTATTATGTTATACTTGGCCTGGATTGGATGAGAAAGACCAAACCTCACATTGACTGGGACAGTGCTACCCTCACTATACAACGAGGCAAAGTGCACAATCACATCTACCCAACTGACCTTGACACACTTATGAGAGATCATGTATTTGTGAAAATCATGAAAACAGAAGAGTAAACTGATCCCAGCAAGATTGATTGGAGCACCTGCACGTATAAAATTATCCATTTTAAGAATATACAATCCAGATGTGAACAGGACTATATCCAAGATCATCTTGTCAAAGAATTCCCTTCCATTTTCCAGGAAACACTAACAGGGTAACCACCCAACTGTGGCATACAACATGAGATCAATGTCATTGCCCATACCAGAATCTGGCTGGACTTCATCAGAGGAGGCAGGCTGGGCCTGGACGGCCAAGTACACAATAGGCACAATCCTGGCCAGATAGTTGACTGCAGTAGCTAGGGATTGCCAATTCTCAGTATGGGGCACAACCTGGTCAGCCAGCCCCAATACTGTGATATAGACAAAACCCAACTTACTGAAGTCCTGGGTAGAAGGCACAGTTGTTAAGGGAGGAGTAGGAGGGATCTCCAGCATGGAGGGCAAAATGATCACTCTTGGTGGCCAGGAGGAGCAAATATGTGAGGTTGTAAAGTGTAGTGGAGTTACAAATGAATGCCAAAAGAATATTTATTTTGGTGCAAAAGATAATAATTTTTGGCCATAAACTTGCTTTATTATGATGTCAACAGTGAGGAAGGCTTTTTATCCTCACTACTTATGGTTACTGGTAATTTTTTGGCCTTTTATGCCACCAGAGAGCTGATGGCATCAATTTCAGTTGAACTTAAAATTTTCACTGGAATTTGCATACTTGGGCCTTGAAGTGAATGCTCATTGGTTGGTATAGCATAAACCTTTCTTAAACTGCAGCATGACAAGGTGCCACAGTTATTTATAGAACCTGCAAGCAATTGAGCGCCCAATTGTGCAATCAAACAACCACGCTCCCAATGTACCATTTATCAATAATTAAGAGGCCCAAGTTTGATAATAGAATTGAAGCCAGGTATTTGAGGCTTGTGTGCCTCTCAAATTCCGGGCTGTTTGTTAATTAAAAGAGGGGTCTTCTCACTCTTGAAGACAATTGGTAAGGGTTCCCAAGCTTTGGGGTGTTTTCCCTCTAGGAAGGCTGGCTGATTGTCCAGGGCATTCTGGGCCCTTATATCATCCCCTACTATAGTTGAGCTTGCAGAGCATGACTCTTTATCCCAAGACCTGTATTCCTTCAGCAGGGTAACGGCATTCTCCAGGTTAGATTCTGGTTCCCAAGTATTATCTTCCTTGGATACCCTTTCCATTTGACCAGATATGAAGTTTTTGATATTGGAGTTTGTGTCCCAGGATGGCATTGACCTCATGTTCCATGAAGCTTCCTACTTTGATGGGTGGGGGAGCCGTTCTCACTATCTGGTGCAGGAGAGAAGGTCCTTTCTCCTTTGATAACAGTGAGAGGTGAAATACATTGTGAATATCCATCCAGGGGGCAGTTCTAGTCAGTAGGCTACAGTACCAATGCGTTGTAAGACCTTGTAAGGACCTGTTTATTGGGGCTCAAGCTAGAGCAAGGGGCAATGGTCTTGATGTTCTTTGTGCTGAGGTACACACAGTCTCCTACTTTGATTGGGGGCCAGGGCTTTGTTTCTTGTTGGCAAAGTCCTTGTATACTTGTAATGCTCTTCTCAGGTTCTGGGCACATTCTTCTTGGCATGTGTGGATGTTGCTGACCCAATCTCATCCTTATGGGTTGTCGGCTTCCTCTGTGGGAGGGGCATCCCATGTGGGGTTGAATCTGTAGTTGACTTTGAAGGGAGACATACCAGTGGAACTGTGGTCTTGGTTGTTATACACAAACTGAGCCATTGATAGGTGTGTCATCCAGTTGTTCTGTTCTAAGTTAATATACCATTGTAAGTACTGTTTGAGGACCTGGTTCACTCTCGTGGTCTGTCTGTTGCTCTGAAGGGGATATTCAGTAGACAACAATCTTTTTATTCCCAAGTCCTTTAGGATTTGGGCCCAAAACTTGGAGGTGAATGGTGGGTCTCTGTCTGAGACTACTTCTTGTGGGAGTCCGTGGTTCATGAATACTTGGTTCTGGAATAGGGTGGTAGTTTAATTTGCTTTTAGTTTGGTTGTTGTTGGAATGAAGTGAGCAATTTTGGTGAAACAATCAACAATTACAAGGATGGCTTTAAATCCTTTTGAATTGGGTAGCTCCACAATGTAGTCCATGAACACTGACTTCTAAGGGCCTTCTGCAATCTGAAGAGGTTATAGTAATTCTTCTGGCTTTCCTTGCTTAGGCTTGGTACATCCACATGTCTCACAACCACTAAGGCATCCTTGAATTTCTGGCTTTATTCTGGGCCACATTTAGGTTCTCTGGATTCCTTTGAGTGTCTGTGTACGCCCAGGGTGTCCATTCATGGGGGAGTTGTGGTATTCCTTCAGTATCTCTAAGTGCAGTGGACCTTCTGGTACATAAGTGTGTCTGTGTAGCTATAGGGTGTTTCCATTTAAGGAGTAACCTGTTTGGTAGTATTGACTGTTGATATCTTTCTTTGAGTCTTCAATGATGGAGATGCAGTGCTGGTCTACGGTCTGAGATAATTGGATTTATTCCCTTCTACTGGCTAAAACTAGGAATAGAAGCATCAGCTCAATCATGTTTGGGGACAGCAAGGATTTTGTGTTGAATTCTTCAATCTCTTTGGCGCTAGGAAAAAGGTCTGCTCTTTGACTTAGGGCATCAGGTACAATGTTGATCTTGTCAGGTTTGTAGCTTATTGATAAGCTGTAATCTGCTAGAAATAGGGCCCATCTAGCCTGGTCCTGGTTTAGTTGTTGTGGTTTTAAGAAGTATGTCAGGTTCTTGTGATTGGTCATGATTCTCACTGAGTGGTTGGCGTCACATAAGTATATTCTCCAATGTTTTAAGGACTGAATGATAGCAATCATCTCTTTACTGTAGATGGGGTAGTTCAACTCAGGCGGAGTGAACTTCCTAGAGTAGTAAGCTACAGGGTGCAGCTTACTATCATGCCCCTCCTTAAGCAACACCCCCAATGCAAAGTCAGAGGCGTCTGCCTCCATAATGAAGGGTTTATTGTGAACTGACATTTTTAAGACAGGGGCAGAAACAAAAGTGTTCTTCAGCAACTCAAAGGCGGATTTGGCAGTGTCATCCCACACAAAGGGGTGTTTCTCAGAGGTAAGGCGGGTCAAAGTCAAGCAGATTAAAGAAAATTTTTGGACAAATTCCCGGCAGAATTTTGCCAGGCCCAAGAAAATTCTGACTTCCTTGCAGTTCTTAGGTTCAGGCCATGATGTCACGGCCTCTATTTTGTCAGGTGTCATTGCAAAACCTCCTTTCAGTACATTGTATCCCAAGAGCTCTACTTCCTCTTAGAAGAACTCACATTTCTGGAGCTTAACAAAGAGTCTGGTTTCCTTGAAGCGTTTTAGGACAGCTTGAAGGTGTTCAATGTGCTCTTCAGGGGTAAAACTGTAGATGAGGATGTCATCTAAGGAGGCTACACAAAACTGATTCTTGAGTCCTCAAAAGACCACATCCATCATAGTTTGAAAGATGCTAGGCGTGTTGCACAACCCAAACGGCATAACCAAGTATTTGTAGAGACCTTGTCTAGTTTTGAAGGGGGTCTTCCATTTGTCACCAGGCCTGATCTAGATCTGGTTAAAGGCATCTCTCAAATCAATATTTGAGAAGATGTTGTCTCCTGAAAGCTGTTCTGAATGGTCTTTGGCATTGGGTACAGGATATCTGTTTTTCACAGTGATGCTGTTTAGGTCCTGGTAAATGACACAAGGACGTAGGTTACTGCCCTTCTTTTGACAAACAGTAAAGTGGAGAAACAAGGAGATTTAGAGATGTGTATGTATGCCTTATTTAACATCTTGTCCAAGTACTCTCTTAAGGCGGCTTGTTCCTTCATGTTACAACTATAGACAGGTCCATGCTTAGGTTGGGTTTTGGGGAGGAGGTCAATAGAGTGGTCAAACTAACTGTGTTTAGGCAAGGTAATGGCTTCTTCTTTTGAGAAGACGGACTCCCAAGGCCTTAAACATTTTGGGATCTCAGCTTTGCAGGATTCCATGGTGTTGTTTAGCTCAGGGGTCTGCTGAGGGCTCAAGCAGGGAACCTCTAAGGTTTGGCTCTCATGAGGGACAGTCACCTGATGGTTCTTATAGTCCAAGTTCAATTGGTGGTCAGCCCACCATTCAAACCCTATCACTACAGGTTTGGGAAGCTTCTCAATTACTTGGAATCTTGTGGGCAGGAGTTTCTCATGTAACTTCAGGGAAATAGACTCTTTGCATTTGTGGGACAGGTTTTTTGTCTTGTTACCCAAGGTTACCAGTTGGGAATTTCCCTGGATTGATACACCAAGTTTCTCAGCTAGACTATGCTCCATGTAGTTGAGGTTTGCCCTACTGTCTAGGAGGACTACAGTATTCACCTCATGGTCATG
Source organism: Entomophthora muscae (assembly GCA_014839935.2). NCBI lineage: Eukaryota > Fungi > Entomophthoromycota > Entomophthoromycetes > Entomophthorales > Entomophthoraceae > Entomophthora > Entomophthora muscae. Next base: position 178,657 of record QTSX02004407.1, read on the forward strand.
GTAACATAAAGTAGTTTCAATGATAGGTTAAGACTGGGAAGCATTGTTTATTGCTGAAATGGTGGCTCCTTGGGTTCTGTTGGAGCAGCTAGTGCAATTCTTTGATAAGTGGCCATTCTGGTGGCAATAGAAGCATAGCCTGATTCTGACGTGGTGTTGGTACTCTTTGGGGGTCATGTTCATACAGGGCCTGTTTGCACCAAGGGTTTGATTGTTCTGGGGTTTACCAGTGTGGTATTCTTGTGGTTGGCTGAAGTCCATGCCTCTGGCAATATCCATGAGCTTGTCTTTGGGGAGGTTGCATTGGTGGTGTCTCATTAGGCTGTTGTGGTGTGGGTTCAGACCTTTTCTGAAAGGCAGACCTGATATGTTATCAGGAATCTTGACTGCCTCTGCCATGCGTAGAAATTACTGTATGTAGGTCTCCAGGTAGTCGCTTCCTTGGGACAGGCGGATGAGCCCAATGTAGGCTTGGATCTTGGCCCCAACAGGGGTAATTGCAGAATTAATTCTCTTCAGGAATTGATTGTAGGAGAGTATGAGGTCTGGGTCTTCCTCTAGGCTGGTAAATAAGGTTTCTCTGGCGTCATCCTTCAGTTGGCCGGACACCATCATAACCTTCTGAGTGCTGTCTCTGAAGCTCTTGGGGTGGGCATGGAACAGAGCGTTTATCATGATCATTCCTTTCCTGAGCCAGCCAGGTCCATTTTTGGTAGGTCAGGAAATGTCATGGGGCAGCAGTATTCTGGCTTGAGGTGAAGATGGTCACAGTCTGGACCTGAGAAGGCTTGGCAACAATTTCTTCTTGGCTTTTGTTCCTTTCTTGTTTCTTGGTTATATACTGTCTTAGGTAGTAAGCTGAGGTCAAAAATAAAAACATATAAGATGCCCCTATAATCAAAGAAGAATAGGGGCCCAGGGTTACTAGTTTTGATATGATTGACATACTGTCACAGCCCATGCCAGAGTCCAACTGGACTCCCACAGGGGAGGCGGGCCTGGCCTGGAAGACCATGTACACAATAGGCGCAAATTATACCAGGTAGTTGACTGCAGTAGCTAGGGGGTGGCAACTCCCAGTATGGGGCACAACCTGGTTGGCCAGCCCCAATACTGTGATGTAGACAAACCTCAACTTACTGAAGACCTTGGCAGGAGGTGCATTGGGTAGGGGGGATTAGTAGGAAAATCCTTCATAGCAGGCGGGGGATCCAGGTGATAGGGGTTTTAGTACTCCAAGTCAAGAGCACAGGGTGGATTGACTGAGGTTGCAGGAGTATATCCAGGAGGATATGGATAGGCAAGTTTATATTTAGTTGTAGATTCCCAAATAGATACAAAGAGAATAATTAAATTTGAACAAAAATAGACAATTCCTGCCATAAGATAATAATTTACGGGCATAAACTCACTTTATTAAGAAGTCAATAGTGAGGAGGGCTTCTTCTCCTCACTACTTATAGTTACTGGTAATTTTGTGGCCTTTTGTGCCACCAGAGAGCTGATGGCATCATTTTCAGTTGAACTTAAAAATTTCACTAGAATTTGCATACTTGGGCCTTGAAGTGAATGCTCATTGGTTGGTATAGCATAAACCTTTCTTAAACTGCAGCATAACAAGGTGCCACAGTTATTTATAGAACCTGCAAGCAATTGAGCGCCCAATTGTGCAATCAAACAACCACGCTCCCAATGTACCATTTATCAATAATTAAGAGGCCCAAGTTTGATAATAGAATTGAAGCCAGGGATTTGAGGATTGTGTGCCTCTCAAATCCCAGGCCATTTATTAGTTGAAAGGGGGTTTCTTGCTCTGGGAGATACTTGGTAAGGGTTCCCAAGCTATGGGGGGTTTTGCTCTAGGAAGGCCAGCTGATTTTCCAGGGCATTCTGGGCCCTGGCACTAGGGGGCAGATTAAACCTACTTGTATAAGATCAAATAAAGTTATTCATTATAAATCAAGTTGGTCAGTGTCTTTGGAATTGTCACATTCAAATTCATATAGCAAGTGTGTACCCCTGCCTCTCAAATCTTCTGTTATATCTGCTGGTGTACGCCCATTTTTAACAATGGCTCAAGGCATAGGGGTCACTACAGAGAAGCTCAAATCCTTGCCTAACATGATCAGGATTAATAAATGCATGAGCAACAAACTTCTGGATCAAAAACTTGCATTTACCAGTTGTATCTTGTTGTGTGAGAGAGCTGAGGAGGGTCTTTCCCTTAAGGCGTCTAATGATAGTCTGTCATTAATGAAAGAAACACCCTTGGGTCTTGTCATTTAAGTTTTCACAAAGCATTGTATTGGGCTGTCTTATAATCCATTATATTTATTTTGGGGCCAAGGACTCTATTGCATTCATTCTCTTCAGCAACTATAATAACTTCATCTTTATCAGTGTCATCAGTATTGGCCCTTGTTAAAGGACCAGGGTTCTTTCAGGCCTCAGTGGGAATAGCTTTAAGCCCCTCCTGTATAATCTTAAATGATTTAGTTATTTCTCCTCTGAGCTCCAGGAAGAAGAAAATATTCAAAGGGGAGGACTTTATCATCAAGCTGAGAATGCACTACCCACAGCTGATAGAATAACTTAGGACATGTTGAAAATGTCCCATTACAGAGCCAAGTCTCAATAGAGCGCAGTTATTCCAGATCTTTTTTAGTTGTAATAACATATGATCCTTTTTTTTACACCAGGTCCATTATCATGAAGAAGGAACTGTCCATTGTCTTGTTTCATCTGCAACTCAGGAGTAACAACCGGGTCATTTAGTTGGGTTACACTTTTTCCAATTGGGTTTAGCTCTTGATGTCTATCACAAATATACTTAACAATTTGTTCACAGCCAGGAACAAATTTAAGGTTCTTTTGCTCAAATGTTTGGTGGCCTTTACTGCCATTTAGGTTGCTTTAATTTCCTTTGATACTGGACCATTTGGAATAGGTACTATTTTAGCATCTTCTCAATCAAAGTGGTGGAAGGCATGTAGGTATTTTCCACCTTTTTCAAGGTAACTTTGTCCCAAACTTGGGTGTTTAGGCGTGCTGGGAAGCCTCTATCTTAATATGTGAAATAGTTGCTCTTACTTTCTTGCTTCTGATTATTGCAGTTAAACACATAGCCACCATTGACCATGTTTGGACCACCTTTGACTGACATCAATGCTAAGAATTTTAGGAATCTCTTTGGAATCTTGAAGGAGCCCTTAAAATTGCAAATATTGTGGGATCTTATTGCATCCCATGGTCCAGGAGGAGTGTGTTAGAAACCAGGAAAGTACTCATTTTTCTCATCATCTTTATGTTCACCAGGAGAGGGTTTAGGGAAGGATTTAGGAGAGGGCTCAGGAGAGGGTTTGGGTGAGGGCTCATGGGGGTTCAGGAGAGAAACATGAGAGGACTTGAATCTTGCCTTTCTTTTCTTCTTGTTGATGGGATTTTTATCTCTTTCAGACTAATACCAGCTATAGGAGATGAAACCATAATCAGAGTCCTTCTCAGAAGCTGAAGGTGTGGGTTTTTATATATTTTTTAGGCTGTTTTAAGCACTTTTTTGTAGAAGAAGATGCCTTAGGCTTAACAGTGTCCTTGGAAATTTTTTAATTGGCTTATTTCTTATTAGTCTGAAGTTTTTATTTATCCTATTTTGAAGACAGTATTAGAGAAATAACTGTGAGTAAAGTATAAAAAATGAAAGTTAAAGCTGAAAATATATTAAGTTAAGGAGGATTATTATATAGACTATGTAAAAACCTTCAATGTTATTAAGATATGCAGTATTGAGGCTTTTCATTAAGAAAAAGTTGAACAAAACTATATTTAAATGTTTATTGTTGACATTTTAAGTGTTGACATGAATTAAATTTTTTATTCTAGACAGTTGGCCTAAAATAATGTTTTAATTCTGATAGCCAAATTGTAGAAAGTCAGCATTATTGAGGTAAATCACTATTAAAAACATATAAATCTTAATTAAATTAAGATTGGCTTTGAAATCTAGGCTGAAAATAGGCTGTTTAGAGTTTTGGCTATAATAAAGTTATATTCATATAGCTTTTAAAAACTAAGTAAACATAGTTTAATAAGTAGTTTTGTTATTATTATTTGAAGCTTTGGGGTTCTAAGCTTACCATTATGTAAGTTGAAATTGTTAAGCTGTGTCTTTTGCTTATTAGATTAGTGAAGGTGACAACTTTGCTGGAGTTGGCCTTCTTTTATAGGGGAGATACTATTAAATCTTGTTTAAATTATGTCATTGTGTTTGTTTAACTTCTTTTTCTTGTATTGCCTTTGCTTTTGTGTTAGATTTCCTTTGTTTCAAATTTAAATGACCCTATATAAATCCTAGTTTTTACTTATACAATCTGGCTTAATCCACTGTTTAAGGGTTAACTGGAACACGTCCAGTGGTTTCAAAGACACAATAAACCACCTTATAATATAAAACAAGGCTTAAATTTTTTTACCCACTATATTTCAAAGTACTTTGAAACAAAGGGCCAAATATAAACATAAATAACTCATTATAAGTGAAGATATTCCATATTATGTTTATTTTTATTAAGAAATATAATAAACTTTTATTTTATGTTGAGATTGTGTAGTTTCATTGTTGAAGTTGGGCTTAAATTAAAATTATAATAGTTTGGTTTTTATAGTGATTCCCTTCTTATTTTGTAATAAAAATTAAGCCTATTCTTAGTTGGTGTCAACATTGGCTTTGTTTTCTCTTTGATTATCAATTCCAACTACTGTAAATTCAGAACCTGAACGTAAAAATGCGGGATTGTCAAATCCTTGGTCAAAATTTGAATCACTTTTGCAGGATGGACTTTTTTAATTAAATTTATTTTTTTGTGTATTTATTTGAATTTTTAAAAACATGGGAACTCATAGACACTTTGCAAAGTTCAAGTCAAACTGCATATTTCCAATGGTCAAAATGAATTAACTGGAATCAGATTTGAAGTGTTCAAATCCATCAACCATTTTCATTAAGTTTACTATGTTTTTTGAAATTTCAGGATTGTCAAATACAAGAACCAAATTTTAAATCACTTTTGAATGCCACTAGTAAACTCAGTTATTAATTTCAGGAACTAGAATCAAAATTTAATGTACAGTAAGCACACTAGGAAACACCAACCCAAATCAAGAAGCTCCACCACAACTAAAATCAAACTAATAATTCAATCTCAATAACTATGTTTAGACATAAAAAGTGATTAATCTTTAAAATTATCCAAACCAGGAAAGTATACAATATTACTCACTTCAAATTACAGATATAGAAATCCTGTTACTATTCAAGGCTAAATCAAGAGAAAATAACTACTCACAACTAAACCAATAAATCCAAATAAATACATAATTAATCTAAAATTTATTTTTATTTTATTTTTATGGACTGTCAATCACATTCCCAATCAGCTCTTGCACCAGCCTGCGGGGCAGCCTGTCCACAAGGGCGTCTCAGAGGGTCCAATAACAGACCTAGAACACAAATTGAAGGGATTCATGCCAACACACAGGCCTCACAAGATTCATTGCCAGCCAACCACCTCCCGCACCATAAGCCAGAACAACCAGCTTAAATACTAGGCAGAAGCCACTATCAAGACCAGCCACAAAAGTCTCCTACACTAGGGTCGCCAGAAACACTGATGTTACTTACACCTCCACTGTGTACCCAGTTGTCACCTAGCCCCAAACTCTTGATCCAAGAGTTGCCACTTCCTGCCCCCACATTTTTGACACCTCCTATCAGCCATTGGGAACAACTGAGGAACCATCTGCGCTTGTTACCTATTCCATCATTGATGGCGCCACCCCAAGTAAGATTGATCCCACCTTTTATACAAAGGTCCCCATCCCCTGTGTTGGGCCAGCCAGCCAGGATGCCGTGGTCCCTGTCAAGGGCCGGCGTCAGTTGACAAATAATGAGCGTGAAGCTACCCTCAACTGCTTGAACAGGGGAATGACAGTTTGGGATATTGCGTCTCAATTTGGTGTTACAGCCAGATATATTGATGATATCAACAAAAAGCACAGCAACACCTGGAAAATTGCCAAATCTGTCCTGGCTATGTGGCAGCCAAAACTACTTCAACCTGTGCACATCAATGCAATCAAGCAGTGGGTAGCAAAGAATTACCACCTGGACACACTTGCTGTCCAATCAATGCTGGCCACAGAGTTTGGGCTTTCTGTTTCAAAAAGCCTTGTCTACAAAACAATGGTTGATTTGGACTTCTCTTGGAAAGTACTGGGGATTAAACCGTACAATTGAAACAGTGAAAAAATCATCAAAGATTGACACATTTATGCCAAGACTTATTTGGCCCTAAAGGAGACTGGGAATGTTCAGTTCTTCTATATTGATGAATTTTTGTTTTCCTCCTCACTCAGGTCTAGGCATGTGTGGGTTAAGAAGGGGTCCAAGGATGGTATAGCACATTGTGCAGCTGACTGTTCCCAGACATATTACATGGTTGCGCTTCTGGGTCCTTGCGGGTTGGACCAGTATCAGATGATTAAGGGGTCCCATAATAGCAGGACATTCCTTGATTTTCTCTGAGCAGTTAAGGAATACCTCTGGATCATTTACAGCAGCACAACCAAAATTGTTGTGTTGGATAATGTTGGGCTCCACAAAGTGGATCAGGTTGTTTCCAAGTTCCCACCCATTGACAATAATAGCCACACCTCCAGCCACCAGCTTACTGATTGTCCAATGAGACTCCTCTTCCTCCCGCCATATTCCCCATTCCTGAATCCAATTGAGGAGGTCTTTGGGTGGATCAAAAATAAGGTGAATAAAGGCCTACCTCAGGACACCAAGGATCTCTTCAATATTCTTGAGATCAGCCAATTTGCAATGCCACCTGGTGTAGTGGCAGTTTTCTATGAGCACTTGGAATTCTTCCTCCCTAAAGCCCTCAACTCTGAGCCAATCAGATAAATGAGCACTTGGTATTTTATTTGTTTTTATTTTTATTTATTTTGTTTTTATTGAGACTCAAAAATCATTATTTATATATAATGAAGTGAAGTTGAATTGTATTATAGAATATAAGAATATGTACAAAAGTTAAGTAAAATTAATTATACTAGATATGAGGACATATATTTTTATTATAATGTACTAAATATTGTATTGACTGTTGAGCTAACAAATAAAGAAATTAAAAAAGATAGAAATAGATTTATTTTATTTAAATAATTGTGAATCCTTGTTTGTACTTTGGCTTTTTTAGCCACAAATTGGTCCTTGCAAGTCATCATCTGATTCTTATTATTTCAGTGCCACTATAGCCACACAGCACAAAAACCAATGATTTTCATATATCTCTTATTAGTTAGTATTTATGACGCGGGTCAAGCATATATAATATATTTATCAAATCATATTACAAGGGAAAGATAATTTGAGTTCTAAACAAGCACTTGTTTAGAACATTAGTTGAGCAGGCTGTCTGTTGAAGATGAATTCAGTTCTCAATGTTTAACCATGTAATAAATGAACTTGTACTTGATGAGCTAGTAAATAAAACATCTTTAACTTGTTTTTTACTCTTGACATGATTGCATACTATAACTACTGTCTTATAACTATATTTATATATATTAATATTAAAATTGAACTTTTAATATTTAAAATAAAAAAATTAAAAAATATAAAAGTAAATTTGCAAGGAAAGATGATTTATTAGGAAGATGCAAAATGCAAAGGGAATGTGATTATTCCAGGGAATTATACCCCAAAATCAAATTTTCAGCTAGAGTGTCTAATTAAATCTACATACTCTTCTGTACATGGTGAACAACCCTGGATGCAATTGCAAGAGGGGTGGCGCCCTGCATTCTGGTGGTTGCTGAACACTTAATAAAAGGGAGTTGGGTAAGAAAATTGATTAATGGGTTCTTTTTGGGAGGCACATAGTACTCATACAACCATGTCAATGCAAAAGAGTTTCAAAGGACTTGCTCAACTGTCCTATACTCCTGTAATGGCTTCTGGTGTTCTAGTGCTAATTGGCATATATCAAGTTGTATAAGTACATCCTCTAATTTTTTATGTTAGTCTTTAATATGCAACGTAGTAGGATTCCTAGGTATACTGTGACATGAATCCTTTGTGAGGTATATTTTTCAGAGAACATGCATAATTTCTTATATATTTGAACTAATCTGTTGATATAGAACGTGTTAATGAATTTGAAGATGGTTCCAGAGAGCGCCAGACTTGTATCTCACCCCATGCCTCCACAAACAAAATAAATAAAGGTTTAAACGTATTCACAAGGACTGATCCCCAACTTTATTTGATAATGCTTTGAATACTTCATTAAAAATTTCAGTTTTAAGATATTCAGCTCATATTTGAAGATGGTTTTTATTGGATTTTTTTTGTATTCATTGATGTTTGAAAAGGGAAAGTGTCGAATACTTTCATAAATATATTCATCAAAGTTTATTTTGATGTCCCTGCAAATTTCATTCATCTCTTTGAAGTTGATATTTGCTCCTATTTTGTATGCTTCCCTAATCCACAGCAAGCACCCCGCGGGTGGTAAATATTCCTAGGCTTTTGCTTCAATATTTAAAAAATTATCCATATCCATTTAAATTATTTTATTTATTTCATTTTTATCTATTTGCTTTACAGGGGCTACCAGTGATTGGTAACCCCCATAAAACCAACTTGGCGTGAATGCCGCCACTTCAGCTACCTTGTCCCCATTCCTAGTTATAACTAAAGTAAATATAAGTAAAACATTAAAGAACTTACTGATTGTTTCCCTGTGGCCCCCTCAGGGTAAAACATGCCCTCTTGAAAACACCACTTCAATTTACACCATCTCAAATTAAATTTGAGATGGCCTTTTTTGCGTTAGTGATTTTGAATTACAAAAAATTAAAAAACAATAAAATAGTTAAAATTTACATATACTTTATTAATGCAGCATCTCAAATTTATGCCATCTCAATTCTGTCACTTTGAGTCAGACTAATTAAAACTTATTTTGCTAACTTTATTTACATATGAAATCACTTAGTGTGGGGCATCTTTACACCATCTTGACTTTACCTCATTTTTAATCACGCTATTTATCTTTAACTAAAATAAGCTTATACCCAGACTAAAATAAAGTCTGTTGTATAGTGCCAGAAGATGTTCCTATAGTATTAATCCAATACACTTAACTGAAAACAACCTAAATAGACGCCACTATGATAGTCCTTCTAGTAATTGTCATTTCTGGGTAAAAAAACCAGTTTTGTTATATCTAATTTATAACTTTATTATAAATGGATACATTGATAAGGGTTCTCTTAATAAAATATTTTAATAGTGATTTTAATATGGAAGGGGGTGATTACGCCATTTTGATTTACATCACTTCAAATTCCACCAAGTTTCAATCACCCAATTGATTTGATGTGCACAATGAATAGGGGGAAATAAGAGGAATTCACCTATGACGCCAGGCTACACTATATCAATTCTCCCACCGCAATTCTTGCTTTCCACTTTTCAAAAGTATAGTTTAAAGTCAAAAATTATTATAACAAAGAATGTAAGAATATATATAAAACTTTGCAGATATATTTTTTGGCCTCCTCTAAACAACTGGGTACTTTTTATCCCCAGTTGTATAAGCTAGTTTTTGAGAAATTCAAGTTTTACTCTTTGATCCAGTTGAGGTAGCTCCACTGTAGATTTTTTAATTTAATATAAAAATGGTCAAAAAACTATATTTTTGAGCTACTGCACCACAATTATGTCACTTCAAAAATGCCATTTTAAAAGCAAGTTTTCAGTCAAAACTCAAAGTTTTGCCTAATTGCGTTACTAATTAAAATTTTATTTTTAAAAAACAAAAAACATTGAAAATTTGATATTATAAGGTAAATTCAGAACCTGAATGTAAAAATGCAGGATTGTCAAATCCTTAGTCCAAATTTCAAATCACTTTTGCGGGCAACTCAGCTGAAGGAGAATTAAAATATTTAATAAAATCATCCATTTAATTTGACTTTTTTGATTTATTTAAATTGGCAAATTTCAAATCTCTTGAGCAGATGTTGTAACTGTGCTGTTTTAGCAGAGTTACACGGGGAAAATATTTAGAAACTAGATAATAATCTTTATTGGGAGATAGTGATTATATTTTTCATGTGAATCAATGATAGTAGGAACAAGATTGGTAATCACACAGCTGGATGGAAGAAGGGGGTGGCTTGATCCCTGATAATGAGTCAGGGGCCAAATTGAGGTATCTACTGTGAAGGATCATCCTTTGTTCATGTTGTTGGATTTGGTAATTTGAGTCAACTTCCTAATCTGGCTTTGGGTGACTGGATAATTGGATTGCGGGTCACAAACACGCTTGGTTGGAACCTTGCTGGCGGGTCAAGCCTGCAGTTTTGACACCCCCCAACTGAAGGTTGGCCTCCTCTGGGGGCAGGTTGTCAGGAGCCTGGGCGCTTTATTGAATCAGTTGTTGTTTAGTGGCAGGTAGGGCGGTTTCTTGTTGTTTCTGTCTTGCTTTGCAGGGTTGTAGGCAATTGTGGTGTAAGGTCTTGTCTTGCTTGTGTTTTCCAAGCCCTTGCACAAGGTAAGTGTTATTGTTGTTTACCTTCAGAATGATTGCAGGCCCCACTTTCTTGGGTTGTAGTTTGCTCTCCTCAACATTCATGACCCAAACTTTGTCCCCAACTTTGTGTCTATTGTAGATGAGAACAAATGTCTTTTGTAGGTGTTCCTTTTCTTTGGCTGTTTGCTTGCTGTTGGCCTCTACTACTTGAGGATCCAAGCAAGGGGGACTTGACTTGGAATTTACAACTTAGGTCCTGTCAATGCTTGAATTATATTTGGCTGTGTGCTGTATACCAGTTCAAACAGGCTTTTTCTGGTGGATCTGTTCACTTGGGTTTGGCACACAAGTAATGCAGTTGGTAGCTGCTTATACCAGTCTTCAGGTCTTCCGGCGGTGAGTTTGGCTAGGGCTTGTACAAGGCTACCATTAAGCCGCTCTACACGTCCATTAGCCTGTGGGTGGTATGGTGTTGTGACAGTGTGTTTGACCTCATTCTTGGTGAGGTACACATTGGTGTCTTCAGAGGTCAATTCCTTGCCTCCATCAGTTATCAGGAGTTCTGGCTTTCCAAACCTGCCAATAAATTGTTGGATGTTGTTGCCAGTGTGTGCCTTCACCACTTGGGCTACTGGCCACCTTGTTTTGAAGTCAATGGCTGTGATGATGTATTTTTTGGTGTTGTGATTTCCTGGCATGGGGCCCACAATGTCAAGAGCCCATACATTGAACGGTAGCTGGGTCCAAATGGGGAGTACAGACTTAGGCGGGGTTTTGCTTTTAGCAAGCTTTTTGCAGACCTCTCACTGTTCTAACACTTCTTGGAAATTGCAGTATAAAGTTGGCCACCAGGATTTATGCTTTAGGAACTCATATAGATTTTGGCTCTTAGTATGTCCAAGATCTCTGTGGTAGCAAAGAATGGTGTTGACTTGCTGATGTGTGGGAATGTAGGGAATGGTCGTGTCATCCGACATTTTCCTGTGAAGAGTCCCATATACGTCAGCAAAGAGATGTTCATTCTTGATGATTGTTTCTTTGGTGATGTTGGTTGTGCCTTCAGGGAATCCTTTGTCTTTTGTATGTAGCACTAAGAGAGGCCAGTCTGGGTCAAGCCCATTCACTTCTCTTGAAGCACAGACATACAGGCAGGACAGGGCGTCTGCCATGGCAAGCTTGGCCCCGGGATTATATTGGATGAGCATGTTAAACCTTTCTAATATTTCCATCCACCGCGTTGGCGGCGTGACAGGTTTGCTTGCGTCTTGAAATAGATGAGCTCTTGTGATTGGTTAGTGCTGTGAATTCTTCCTGCTGTTCTAGGTAACAGTGCCATTTGACTAGGCAGTGTACAATGGCCAGCAGTTCCTTGTTGTGGATAGGGTATTGGCACTTGCCATCTGTCAGTTTGCACAATTTGTAGGCTACAGGCAGGAGGTCACCATCACTATTCCTAATTTGTAGTACTCCCCCAATGTATGCATCTGAGGCGTCAGTTTTCATCTGGTATTCTCTGTCTTGTTTGAGGTATTGTGAGATGGGAGCTGTTGTGAGCTTTTCTTTGAGGCGTCTAAAACAGAGGTCACGTTGGGGGGGGGGTCCATACAAACTTAGACTTGGCACCTGTTATGGCGGACAAGGGGGCAGTCAAGACGCCACAGTCAGGTATGAAGCATTGTAAATAGGCCATCATTCCCAAGAAGATGCATAGTTCTGACTTGTCCTTGGGAGATGGCATCTTGCAGATGGCTTTTATCTTTTGACTGTTGGGTTTGATGCCGTCTTTTGAGACTATGTGTCCCAGGAAGGGTAGTTGCTCCCGGAAGAACTGGCATTTGGAGGGTTTGGCCAACAGTTTGTGTTGTGCCAAGGTTGCAAAGTCTTCCTCCAGGTCTTTGTGGTGCTGTTCCACCAAGGGGCTGTAGTGAATAATATTGTCCAGGTACACTAGGGCATGTTTGCCTATGTGTGGCGCAAAAACTTTGTTCATGAAGGTTACAAAAGTGGACAGGGCATTGGTCATGCCAAAGTTGAGTACCACACATTTGTAAGAATCATACTTAGTGAGGAAGGCTGTCTTGGGATGTCTTCCTCCTTGATACAAATCTGATTGTAGTCTGCATTTAGATCAATCTTGGAGAAGACAGTGGCTCCTCCCAAGGCGTCAAAAAGGTTGTCAATTAGTGGCAGTGGGTAATAATTCTTAATAGTGACTTTGTTTAAGGCGCGGTAGTCTGTGACCAGGCGTAAGGTACTGTCCTTTTTAGCCACAAAGAATATGGCGGCCCTAAAGGGAGACTGTGAGGGGCAGATAAGTCCTTTTTCTAGTTCCTCCTTGAGATAAGCGTGCAGGGCGTTGTCCTTGTTTGGGGTCAGTCTGTAAATGGGACGTGCCTTGGGTACAGCCCCCTTGAGTTGGATAGAGTGTTGAATGTGTTTCTCAGGGGGTAGCCCTGGTAACACTTCCTTAAAGATTTCTGGATGGTGGGCCACAATGTTGCGGTCTTGAGGCGTGAAGGTATTCTGGTGGTCCTTGAAGTGTATGATTTCATACTGACAGGAGTCCCAATCAATTGCCTTCAGGTTTTCCTTCTTGTCCAAAGTCTCAGTGATGAGTACAAAGACGTGGTCACATGGGAGTTGGTCCACAGAGTTGGGGACAATCTGGTGGTTGACGCCTTCACGCTTGATGGTCAATACAGAGGTTGCCCAGTCCACGTGGGGGTTGTTTTTCTGTAACCAGTCTAGTCCCAGTACAATGTCAAACTTAGGGAAGTCAATGACAGGACCTTGGATGGTGGAGTGGAGGTTCTCAAGCATGATGGAGAAGGGGGCAGTTTCCTTTGTCACGGCAATGTGGTGTTCATCAGCCAGGACCACGTTTTTAATCCGCAAAGGATTAGTGGCCAGCTTGAATTTATCCACAAAGCTACTGTTGACTAAGATTCAATCTGCACCCAAGTCCAGGAGTGCTGAGCCTGTGTAACTGCTAAATTGGAAAGGATAGGACATCAATTTATTTGGATGTCTGGCAATGGTGTACAGTACCAGGTCTTCTGAGAGCACTTGGATCATTGGGCATTGGTCTATGTCCTTGGGTTGTTACTCATTGTTGGGCAAGTCAGGAGTCACATGGGGAGAGCTTGGCTTGCTTAGTGCTCTCCCTGGGCTTTTCCCTCATCTTGGTTGCCTTGTGTGGCGGTGACACGGAAATGAGTACAGGTTGACTGACCATTGTTTCCATTCCCATGCCCATTTGAACCCGTGGGTTTGTGGTTGGTGTTGTTTCTGTTGCCTCCAGGAGGTGGTTGAGTAGAGCACCCGCTTGGATGGGAGTCCTTGGGCCTTTCTTGTTTCCCAGTCTGTTCCTTGTGTAGAGTGTTGGATGTTTGTTCCGCTTTTCTGCTCAAAGTACAGGCTTTGCAGGTTGGTTACCTGGTCCAGGTTCACATGCCTTATCACATACAACTTGAGGGCGTTGTAGTACATGAGGTGTGTAGCTGGGGTATCAAAAGCCATGTTGGATGGGGCACAGAAGCAGAGTTCCTTGTAGGCGCGGGTGAGTTCTTTAATGGTTCCTGTCTGGGTCTGGCTCTTTACTTGGCGTATGATCATGAGTGCTGTATCCTTAAGCACAAACTTTGCCAGGAAGTCCTGCTTAAAGGTATCCCAGTTCTTGTCAGTGTGCTCTTTGTGCCACTTATCACACCAGGTGCCAGCGTCATGGGTCAGGAAAATGGAAATCTCTGCAATCCAGAATTGCTGTGGGCATTCCATTTGAGCCAGCTTGCTCTGGGTGGACTGGATCCATGCAGCGGCGTTGTTGTTGTTGGCCCTGGCAAAGGGCTCCAAGGCGGCGCTGTAAAAGCTTTTGTGCTACATAGACAGGCATGGCGGTTTTGTCAGCTGGTTGCGGCATTGAAGAGGGTGCCTGAAAGAACCCTTGTGCAGACATGGCGTTGAAGGCAGGTAGCAGGATCACCGTGTTTTGGTAGAGGACAAAACCATCAGGTATCTTGGTACTAGGAGTAATTGGAGTCCAGTCAGGCAAGAGGCCAGACATGATTCTGTTGAGGATTTGTTGGCTGCGGCGTGTGCAGGAAACAGGCGAAATTTTTCAAGATAAGGTAGGATGGAGAACCTACCTGTGCTACCAATGTTGTAACTGTGCTGTTTTAGCAGAGTTACAAGGGGAAAAATATTTAGAAACTAGATAATAATCTTTATTGTGAGATAGTGATTATATAGTCAATGTGAATCAAGGATAACAGGAACATGATTGTTGATCACACGGTTGGATGATAGAGGGGGTGACTTGATCCTGGTAATGAGTCAAGCGTCAAATTGAGGTATCCACTGTGAAGGATCATCCTCTGTTCATGTTGTTGGATTTGGTAATTTGAGTTGACTTCCTAGTCTGGCTTTGGGTGACCGGATAATCAGATTGCGGGTCACAAACCTGCTTGGTTGGAACCTTGCTGGCGGGTCAAGCCTGTGGTTTTGACACAGATAACTCAACTAACAAAAGACAAAACCCAGCAAATAAATGCAGGATACATGAATCAGAAATGTGGGATTCTAATGTATAATTTGATATTTCCTGTATTTAAAACAAATCATAGACATCATGTGAAAATTAACAAATCTGAAATTGCGGGATTGTCAAATCCAAGAATCAAGTTTTAAATTATAATTGCAATGAATTTGAAATAAATATAATTTATGGGTGACTCAAAAAAGATGATAAAGGATCTAGAGTGGATTTGTGCAAATTCTTTTAGAAATCACAGGCATTCTCAATAATCATCCTATTCCATTTTAGAACGGCTAAAATTTAGATTGTAATATTCACAAAATTGACATATATAACAATAAAATTGACTAAAATATACATTACTCTTCTCAATTTTAAAATTTTAATAAATTTTATTATGTCTTCTTCCAACACCAACCAAGTCAACAAGCTGTTCCCTGTCCTTGACAAAATCATGCAGGGCTACGCTGAGCCACTTAACAATGAAGCCTCTGTCTATGGCCACTCCCAACCTGCAGGCCCCTCTGCAAGCCCCACACAGGAGTCTGTTCTTTCCCCTGCAACTTCCAGCATGGCCCTGTTTGCCCACCATGCACAGGCAGCTGCCAACCCAAATCCCTTATCAGCAATGGCATCTGGAACCAGCCATTTTAGCCATGGGGTCACCCAGAGAGCCCAGAACCCTGAAACAGCCAATTAGATGGCATTGGCCAGTTCACAAGATGGACATGTCCCTCCCTCAGCCAATCAGCCTGCAAGACGCAGAAGAAAATTGATCACCCCAGAGATTGATCTCAAAATGGTTGAAAAGCAAGGCAAGCTTATATCACTTGGGGAAATTGCAGCCGCAATGGGTTTTGCAAAGTCCACTGTGGCTGCAACCCTGCAAGCCCACACCAACTGTGGCCCCTCACCAAGAAGACCCCAACTAGTACCTGTACCTCAACCAAAGATGATACAGCCCATCCCCTTATGATAGCTATTATGGAACATGACCCACAGATGCCCCTGGTCCAGGTACATCTCCAGTTGGGACTCCACAGCATCTTTACCAACAAAAGAAGGGTGAATTTGTGGATGCACAGAGTTGTGGTTGCTGCTAAGATCTTGTCCAATCAAGTTCTCAGTGGCCCCATTTTGGTGGATACCACCCATACAATGCAACAATTATTAATTATATTAAAGGGAGGGCAATGAGGGCCCATAATGACGTCATCTTCCTATCATACGCTAAGATCTTGGCCATATCCAAGACTTTGGAGAGAAGCACATCCAATCTGATGTGTACAAGTGCGTCCCAATCTTGTATTGTTTTGTAAGGGTTTTATTGGCAGTTTCCCCATTGGGTGTCAATTATTACTTGGCAATATTGAACACCGCAGATGGGTATGCCTACCAGATGGAGCTCAAGGATATGCTGGAGGAGTGGGCCACACAAAACACCGTGCACACAGTTGTGCTGAGTGCAGAGATGGAGCAGCGGGAATGGGCTACCCAAGAAATCAGGGCTGTGGGCATACCTGCTGGTCCTACCCCATCAACTACACCAACATGCATCTTGCAGATGTATGTCTCTACATTTTTGGTCTGCCCTCAGGCGCTTGAAGCCTACCACCTACAACAAACTATGCACCCAGATTGATAAGGGGTATGAGCTTTTCCCTTCTGAATCTGTCCAGGACTTATTTGATCTCATCATCTTCTATGCAAGAGATAGTGATAAGTCCAGAAAGGACCCCCCGTTTCCCCCACACCACTCCATCTGTTTCACCAAGCCTGCATATGTGACAGAAGAAGCATTTGAGCAATTGAAGCAATCTGCTCTTGCTGCCCCTTCCCAGTCAACAAACCCTGTCCCCCATCAAACCACCTGCCTTCCAACCCTGACTCCCAAACTACCACACATTCTCTCCCCACTATCTCTGATGCTGCCCCTCTTGCAGGCGCAGATGAAGGCAACATTCATTCCACCCATTCCCTCCCCTTCCTGTCCTTTGATTAGTAAATAAATCTTTTCTTGGTGACTACTATTAAAATTGATTTTTTCTTTCAGTTCATAATTAATAATATATTTTTTACATTATCAACATTTCCCATAATTAATATAATGTTGTATATTTTATGTGGTAACATATACTTGTTTCAGAGGATATTTTTGTCATCATCCTTAATAAATTAAAGACAGTAAACGTAAATATTGCATTAGAATATTGCAATATTAATGTTTACTATCTTTAATTTATTAAGGATGATGACAAAAATATGTATGCGTTGAAGATAGTACTAGAAAAGCCAGTTTTTTGATGGAATTCAAACATTATGTCAACTATTTATAACTTGATCAACAAATTAGAAGCTCACCTGCAACAGGTTGTTGAAATTGAGAAAAATATAAGGGAGATAGTGACAGGAAAGCTGGGTAACAAGGGCCAGCCACCAATACAGTCAAAAGAAGATGCCCTGGATAAGTTGGGAAATATTATAGATGAAAAGAATAAAGAAAAAATACTTAATCTACAGGGAACTATCTTATCAAGTCTTGAATTCAACAACACGGCCTACAATTTGTGAGAGTTCTGGCAGGGGGCCAAAGAAAACAATAAGAAGATCAAACTAATTGAAGGAACTGAAATTCTAAAGGAAATTAACACCAACAAAGAGGAAACCGACCAAATGGAAACAGATGAAAATGAAACACAAGCAAGAAACAGAAGCGCATCAAGAAATACAGAAGCTTTATCAAATGAAAATCAAGAGGAAGCACAAGTTGCAAGAAAAATAAGAAAATTAAGCCTAAGAAAATTAATGAAGAGCATCCAACGCTCATGAAGTTTGCCAATATGGCGCCTGTGGCTGAGGGGGACACAGAGGAAACAATTAGTAAGTCTTTTTATGTTTAACTTATATTTATTTTAGTCATTACCAGGGATGGGGATGAGGTCACGGAAGTGGTGGCTTTTACGCCAAGTTGGTTTTATGGGGGTTACCAGTCACTGGTGGCCCCTATAAAACAAATAAATAAAAACCAAATAAATAACATAATTCAACAGAATATAAATAATTTTTTTAATAGTGAAGCTCAAGATAGGGAATATCAACCACCTGTGGGGTGCTTGCCATGGATAAGGGAAGCATACAAACTAGGATCAACAATCAAAATCAAAAAAATGAATGAAATTTGCAGGGATATAAAACTGAACTTCAATGGATACATATGGGACATTATTTTTCTTGTTATGCCTAGGTGCCAGATTGGTTATTTTATAACTTAATCACATTATTCATATTCAAATTATTCAGAAAGAGTAAAATATAATCAATCCCAAATATTTAATTGATCTTGGGCTTGGGTGATTTTTTAAAAAATAATTCATTGATTTTATAATTGAAAATTGCAACTTATAGTACTACTGAAAATATCTTAAGTGCTACTACAAACCAAAAATATTTATGATGAGTTGCATGGGAGAGTAATAGCAGCCCCAAAGCTATAAATGCTATTACCCTATCTTTGGCTCATCATAAATATTCTTAGTTTGTTTCAGAAAAAAAGGTTGTTGTTTTTGAAAGACTGATAACTCTATTTAAAATACACCCTCTAGTAAGCTGCCCTACTTCATGAACTTGCCCCAATACACTACTAGCATCTTCTGATATTTTTGTTTCTCTGGTATCATCACGTGATTTCAAATGATAATTTATCTCAGAATATTCTGAGAAGCTTTCAAATGTTAAAGGTGAAGTATATAACTTCCCATCTTTCATCAAATATGAAAGATTAATGCGCAGATTTTTAACTTCAAGCTCTCTTTTTATAGGCCTAAATTTCCTTTCATAAATATAAAAAAATGCTTTTTGGGAAACAATTGAACCAGTTAAAGCTGAATTGTATAATTCTTTTCTTCTTTCTCACAAATATTTTTTAGATCATTAATGTTGTGAATATAAAGTAAAATTTCTTTTTCCTTTAAAATTTTTGATATTACACCAAAGTGTCCATCAACAATGCTTTTTCCATGACATTCAACAAAACAGTTATATTTTATAGAACCCTTAATATATTTAGGTGCCTCTTTAAATAAGTAATATAAAAATTTATATGATCTAAAATGATTCCCATTATCTGTCCATACTTTTATATTTTTTATTTTTTTAAATCTATCTAATTTAAGAAGACTTATTAGACATTCACCTGAAAATAAAGAATCATGTGATAATATTTGAGACAAAAAATCATGATATTCATATTTAATTTTATTGTTTTCTTTAAAAACTAATGCAAACCCTAATAATGAGATTGGTTTTTTTGAATAAAAACAATTATTGGTCTCAATTGGACCACCTCCAACCTTTAAGTTTTCTTTATAATCTATAACTACAACACAAGACTCATCATCTAGTTCATTAATATTTTTTTTATATTCACAATTTTGACAAACATAAAAGTCTTGGTGCTGATTAATAGTCTTTAAGTCATTGTCTATAGATTCTGGTAATGGTAAGTTTTTACTTTCACATTCTTCCTTCTTTTTTTCTAGTGAATTTTTTAAATTACAAATATTGCACATGTCAGTTTGTTTTTTACTTTTTATTATATTTTTAGGGATTAATTTATAGTAAGTGGAAATTGAAACTGAAATTTCATTTTTTATTTTCATATTTTCATATATTTCTTTTTTTGTTTTAAGTAGAGAGTATTTAATTTCAGTTGAGTAATTACTCATCTCTTTTTCTATATCTTTATAAATTTTTTCAGGCACTTTTTTTGTAAACTGGCTTGTTTCAAAAGAATTTTCCAGTAGGTTTTTAATTATTTTTTTTGATTATTTCTTTTTTTACTGAATAGTATTTTTATTTTTTTGGCTTTTTTATTTAAGCTTACATTTTTATTTTTATTTATTTTTCTTGAGTATTCAAACTCACTTTTGGTTATATTAAACCCCATATCATTAAGCTCTTTTAAAGAGTAACTGGAAGTAACCAGAGATTGCAAGGCTGGGAGATGTTTTTGGGGAGAAGATTTCATGAGATCCTTTAAGTTTTCAATGAACTTATTGCCTTTTTGATTTTGAATAGTTGGCAGGAACTGAGCTTTCCCAAATTCAGTTTGAGTAAGGAAGTGCTTGATGAAATTATCAAGATCATCACCAGCAATAAAGAGGAATGCCTTTTTTAACATTGCAATTCTCTCTCTTTTTGTTGAAGCTCCCAAGGAAAAAAAGGGTAGCATGAAAGAAGTAAATTTAACTGAGGACATGGTAGTATTTTGAATCCGTAATTAGGTCAGATCTCTGATGTGTGCCTTAATGATGGAGTAGTTATTATCAGAATGTGGTCTTTGAATGGGGTCTTTTGGATTAGAAGCTTTGTGGTACTTTAGCTCTTATATACCAAGCTAAATGACACCATTCTGAAAGAAATGGTGTGATAGCTTTTATTATAGTTTGAACTTGAATTTATGTTTGCAGAAATTAATTAAATACCCAGTTTTCATGCACAAGTGATATATGTGAAGCAGCTAAGCATTATTATTACATCATATCCTCTTTGTAATCAATGCAAATCAATTAAAATGATGTATTCAGTTAATTGTAACTCTTCCACATATTTTTAAAATGATAAAATATTAAAGAATTCCATTTAAAGAATGCTTAATTTGAGGTTTGAAGCTCACTTGAACCTTAAAATCAATCTAAACAGTGATAAAAACATCCTAACTTCAAACTATCATAAAATCCTAGAGAATTGAGCTTTTTAAAAAAACAAAATGCAAAAATAAAGCTCTCAATCTTATCTTTAATTTCTTTAAATAAAAAACATCTAATGTGTATTGAAAAAAGAGTATTTATTAGCTTTGAAGTGATCTACTTTATATCATTAGATATAATCATATAATAAAATCTGGATTATGCTCTTTTAAATTACTTTTGCTTTAATATTGAGTATGGTATACATATTAAAAACTTTACACCAATAGAAAGATAAAATTCTTAGCTTTATTTTGATAGTTTACAGTGTGAAAAAATATTAATTTTTCATTGAGTTATTAATGTTTTAAATATAAATTGTGTAATTAGTTACTTTTTCAAAATTGAACTGTTATGCTGCAACTTGAGCAGCATGTGCATTAGAAAATGGCCTAATCTCTAAAATAATGACCCATATATTAAAGCATTCAAAGGTTCCCCTTCACAAATATGAACAAAATGAAATTTTTTTAATAAAAACCAATTTTCAAATAGGAAATGAATATCTGAAATCTGCAATTTTTGATGAAATTAAAGCTCTATCAAATAAAGTTGGGGATGCAGTCCTCGTGAATAATTTTAAGCCTTTATTGATATTGTTTGCTGAGGCCTGGGGGACTGATACAAGTTGGGTGCCCCCAGAACCCTCTTCAAATTCAACCAAACAGACTATATTAATTGGTTATTACAAACTTTTAAAAAATTGTGCATGTTCTCAGAAAAGTATACCTCACAAAGAATCCACATTGCATTGTACCTGGGAATCCTGCTCCACTGCATATTGAAAGCCAACGTGAAAAAATTGGAAGATGTACCTATAAAAATTGATATAGGGTGTGTAGCCCTCAACAGACAGAAGAAACTACAGGGATACAGGACAGTTGAGCACGTCCTATATGACTCATTTGCAATAGCAACACTATATGGGTACTATGTGCCCCCTGAAAAAAATCTACTAGTTGAATCTCTCACCCAATTGCCTTTTATAAGACATTTGGCCACCACTGGGGTGCTGAGCGCCACCCCTCTAGCAATCAGCGCCAGAGTCATCCACCACATACAGAAGAGTATGTGGTCCCAATTGGACACATTAGCAGAAAATTTGATTTTGGGGTATAATTCCCTGGAATAATCACATTCCCCTTGCAATTTGCATTCCCCTAATAAATCATTTTCTCTTGCAACTTAAATTTTTTAAATTATTTTTTATTTTAAATATTAAAATTTTACTGGTAAAATTTTAATTGTAAAATTTTAATTGTGAAATATTTAATATTAAAATATTTAATATACAATATTTTAATATTGAATATTTTAATATTGAACAAATCACAATTAAATAAAAATTGGTATATTTCAAATATTTAACCTTTAATATTTAACTTTTAAGATTTGTAATTTATACTTTTATTTTTAATATTTTAATTTTTAATTTTATTATGTAGATTATAGTATTAATATACCTAAGTATGTTGAAAGACATTAGTTATAGTTGCCAATGTATCAAATAATAAAAAAGAATTAAAAATGTTTTTATTTACTACTTGCTGAGTACGGGTCCATTTATCACAAAGATAAACATGGAGAATTGAATTTATCCGCATCATGCGGCCCGCTCTTCTATTGTTCTAAACAAATGATTGTTTAGAACTCAAATTACCTTTCCCTTGTGATATAATTTGATAAACATATTTGATATAATTTAACTGTGTTGTGATGCTGGGTGCCACTCCCTAGTAGTGCCTTATTTGGAATGCTTTCTTATTTGGATAAATATAAGGGGAACTGCTGCCTTTTTTTGTTTTTTTATTGGAAGGTGATCCTCCAAATTACATTGTGTTGTCTCCAATTATAGGCCAATCAACGCACCTGCGGCTAGCCACAGATGCAATGGAGAGCAACCCATCAGAATGGGTTTTCCTATGGCAATTAGTGACTAATTGGAGCATCTGCAGCTAGCCACAGATGCATTGATTGGCAACCCATCAAAAGAGGTTTACATAAAAACAATTGATGACCCATTGACGCATCTGCGGCTAGCCGCAGATGCATTGATTATCAACCCATTGTTCATGCCCACTATGTAAATTGGTATAATGATCTTCTGCCCCTCTGTTTGCCAAAGTAGAGACCCTGAAAGAGAGTAGTCTGAAACCTTATTCTACCCTCTATTCCCCAGAGACGGCCCTACTATGTGCTGCGACCACCTGACCTCAGATCACATGCCCAAATGTTCACTTCTTGCCCAATCCAATCCATTTCCTTCTGAATATTCCCCAGTATGTTTCAGCCCTCCAAGAATAAGCTCATTGCCTGACAGTCTAGATCCTAGCCAGCATGACTCACCCTTTCTTTTCCCTCCTCCTCATCAAGTATAAAAAGACCCCCTAGAGTCCCCAATAAACAAGAAATTATACACTTACACAACAATAGACTTACACATCTTAGATTACTTGCAGAGCCCAAAATTAGAGGTTTGGTTGAGTAAGAAGAATATAGTCCTGTTGTGTATCCAGTTGCTCAGCTACTTCCCAACCATCCCTCCAGCCCTTGAGCACCACATTTTCTGGTGCTCACTACAGGGGTATCCGCCACTGCCCGTTGCACTGCTGCCAGAGACCTCTAGTCCAGGGACCAAACCTGTGACCCCAAACCCTGGACCGCCACGCCGTTTCACCGCCAACTACGCTTGTTGCAAAGCTAGCCCACTGCGCCCTGTCCGTCCAACTCAGGTACGCAGAGGCCGGGGTTGGCCCCGCAACGCTGAGCAAGTTTCAACCCCCACCAAAGTCCCCCACCCTGAGGGTCAGGCCACCCCTAGCACAGGATCTCCCCATCTGCCTATAGAGGTTGAGGAACCTGCTTCCCCTGTCTCTGACATTCCTTTACAAGCCCAACCTAGACCTTGCCTGTCTGTCTCTGCTCCCCAAACTGTTGAGCCCACAAGACAGCGCCCTACTTCAATCCGCCCACAAAGCCCCTCCCCTGCCTCAGATGAGGATCCTGTAGAGGATTTCTTTGAGGTGGATGAGGAACCTCCCGTCAACCTTCCTTGAACTCCTTCCCGGTCCTCTACATCAAGTGAAGACCACTGCCATCCTAGGGCTCTGTCCGGAAATCCCGCGCCCCCTCCCCAAAGACGTCAAACCCTTGAGCAAACTAGCTCCCATGCTCCTTTGTCTCACAATAAGAGCCTCTTTCTGTGCCTACTGCTCCTTTATCCTATCAGTCTGTCCCTAGTGCTCCCCCTCTACCAATGCACCAAGTTGCCCACCCTGGCCCCTCTGATGATCCCACCATATCTGATATGGAACATGTCTGCCGGTTTCTAAGCAAGAATGGGGATGTTCTTACCTCCACTGCCATAGACAATACCTGGAGGATCAAGGCATACCTGATCCAATTTAACCATCCTATGGTAACCACCCTGGTGAATCAACTAGAGCAGCAATGTATTAGCAGCAAACAAACTATTGCAGCTTTGAACCAACTAAGGGACTATACTGAGTCAGCAGTAAACCCCCTTCAAGACTGTCTTCACCAGATCAGACATGAGCATGATGTATTGGGAGCCATGCACTCTGACACCCTGACTATTGCTTGGCAGATTACCGAGGACCACTCCGCTCTCCAACAGCAAGTAGTCCAACTCTTGGTTGAAGAAGTGGCCAACCTTAGAGGTCACTCAAACCAACATGACGTAGATATTAGTGATATACAGGCCCAGCTGACAGATATTTGAGAGGCTTGTGACTGGTGGGCTGGGAACGCCACATCTAGAGTCAACCAGGCTCAGGATGACCTAAAGATCTTGAAAACTGACTTTGACTCACTTCAAAATGATCTTGTGCAAACACAAGAAGATCTGGACGTTGTGGGAACTTAGGGTGATGCAACCTATGCTAAGGTAGAAGCGCTACAGGAAGACCAGGTTGCCTTCAAGACGGAAACTAAGGCCAACCAAACCAAGCACCTTGGCCTCATTCAACAATTGATGGCCCAACTCAAGCGCGTCCAACAGGAGCTGACCATCCTGACTCAGAGGCAGGATACCCACACCTCCACTTACAGCAAGGAACTCTCCTCTCTTAAGGAGAAGGACGCTAGCCTACAGTTGCTGATCTCTAAACTGACCAAAAGATTCAACTCAATGAACCTAGAAGGATCAGGTAGCCATCAACCAGGCCTAACATCCGCCTCTGCCTCTGCCTTGGAAGAAGTAGTGTGTTCTGTCCTCAAGTCAGTAGAAACCACAACCACCTTGTCCAGTACTCACCCGGTTGGAGAGACATATCAAAGTTTTCCCTGGGCTACCCAAGGAATACCTGCCCCAATGTCAACCGTCTTCCTGCCCATCCCGGACATCTTGACTCCTGGCCCCACCTCAGTACCAACTGCCACCAATCAAACTCCTGGGGAACATCTCCCTGACACTCCATCACCGGCCCCTGCTAATGATCCTAGGGCAAACCCTGCAGCCGCACACTGGGAGACCCCCCCCAAAACCCTGGACACTCACATCCCAGCAATACCCTTGGTGGTTTCCCTCCTCCAGGTACTCAGGCCCTAACCCGCAACCATATCCACAAGAGGCGTCTTTCTTCCAATTGAGTTTTCCATATGGGGCCTACACTCCCACCGGGCCGCCACTTCCACCTTGAGGCTATCCCAGAACTTTCTCTGGAGGACCCCCACCAGGCCAACCCTCAGTATCACCAGGACCTCTGCCTGGTCCTCCAGGACCACCCTATGGGCCTCCAAGAGCAGCTCCTTCTGACACAGGCCCACCTTCATGGGACTCTCGTGCAAGCTATGGCCCTAGTCTCAAGCTAAACATCAAGCTCAAACCAGGAGGGCCCATCAATATTCATGTCTTCCTCAAAGGGTTTGAGCTTATGACAGGGACAGTCCAGAGCCAGTCACCTGCGCTAAGCTATTAAATAGCTTGGACAAAACCGCCTTCTCCACCGTGGTTGCCTCTCTTAGTGGAGGGGAGGGGGTCTTACAAGGAAATTAAAAATATCCTTGAAGATACCTATGGTTCCCCTGAACAGCTAGAGGACAAGAAGGCCAATTTCTTGACAATCTCACTGAAGAAAGACGAGTCACTTCCAGAATTTGGTAGAAGATTTAGGGTTGAGGCTCAAACCCTAATGTCTATCAACTTCCTGACCCCGCGAGAAGCAGCAACAGCCCTGCTACATGCAATCTGCCCCTTCCCACACTTGTCTGTCTTCCATCCGCAGCTGTTGACACCTACTTCAACCCAAGCAGTGTTTTGCATAGCCGCCTACCTCCAACAACATACCTTATGCCAGGCTCCACACCCAGTGTACCCATCCTGCCAGGTAATGAATGTGGTGGAGGATTATGAAGAGGACAATGACGGAGTCCTCTATGCGGAAAGACGCCCCATGGAAGAACAAGAATGCTTTAAGTGTGGACGGAAAGGACACTTTGCAAGGAACTGCCCACACCTCCAACTAGATGTGAAAGAAGAGCCTGTTGACTCAAAACCCAGTGTGTACGCCTTTTCCAACACATTGCAAGAGGATAGTGCCTTGGAAGGGCCAAAAAACTACTAAGCAGAGCACACAGGACCAGTGTGTCTCCGCCTAGTAAAAAGGTCCCTCCCAATCTCCCTAGCCCCAACTCATTAATAATGGCTGTGGCCAATCACACACACACAAAAGCCTCAACCCACAAGGAAGTACCCCCCATGAAATAAACTCCTTGAAGGTTGATCCCGCCTTGCCATACATCCTTCAGGCCCAGAACCTCCAGAAAACTCACCCTATCATCAGCAATATAACCAAAGCCCTTTCAAAAACTGTGATCACTACTCCGTTGAGTGATATTATCCACATCCTTCCCACTCTACAGAAAGCCATTGACGAGCTAGAAAAGGGAGCCCCCTGGTCTGTTGGGTAGAAGGCGGAAATGGCCTCTTGGTTGGTTCAAGCACATGGGTGCAAACTGAGGTATTTGGTATCCCAATCCGTGCCGTCCTGGATAGCAGTGCACCAACCTTAATCCTATCCTCCCAATTCACCCGTAGGCTTTGCTTCCCCCAGATGTTGAGTACAGTAGAACCTTTGGTACAGCAGGTGACAATCCTGCCAGATCCAAAGGCGCGTACTCATCAGTCCCTTTGAAGTTTGGGGATACCGTAGTCACCTGCCCGGCCATAGTCCTGGAAGCCAGGAATTACAACGTATTGATTGGTTCCTCCTTTATGGACCAATTTGGGACCACCATAAATCATAAGACTGGTATGTTTCACCTCCTAGGCCAGGAATTCCCCCTCCTGACACCAGATGGCTGGCCTAGAGTCCCTCCCAAAGGCATGAACCCTAGAGGATACATCCTGCTGACCTGTCCATCTGGGATGATAGGGATCCCCTACAAAACCACGTTGGCTCAAATAAGCAAGCTGTCAAACACTGTTTGCTACAATGACCCTATACTGATTTTATCAAAGGACAATGTAAGTATCCCTCCTAAATCCCAAGCCATCATAGGAACAGGTATCAAGCTACGCATACCTAAAGGGTTGCATGGGGAAATATTGGCATTAGGTTACCCATGTCCCAGGTTGCCCACAGTTGCGGCCCACCTTATCCCAGGAGAGACCACTGATGAGCTCACTATCCTGGTGGCCAACCCTCACTCCTCTACCCTAGAAATTGGCCGCAACTTGGAAGTAGCCTTCTTAAAAATTGCCTCAAATAAATCTATCTCCTCTGCCTATTCCATTGGATTGTTGTATGAGCTAGGATTACCAGATCCTAGTCATGGCCTAATAACACTCATTCTACAAGACAAACAAATTAAGGACATAGACTTGCAACAGAAGGAACAGTTTCTGGAGCTCATCAAGAAGTACAAGCACATTTTTGCCAACTCCGACGTTGGGCTGGGCTGTGCCAATAACTGCTTCCATAAAGTCAACACAGGGGAAGCACAGCCCCTATTCCAGACCGCATACCAACAATCCCCTGTGGCAAACCGGATAATCCAACAGGAAGTTGACAAATTATTGGAAGGAGGTCTTTTAGTACCATCCAATAGCCCCTGGGCCAGTCCTCTGCTCCTGGTAAAAAAGAAAGATGAGACCAATTGAGTGGTAATTGACTACAGAAAGTTGAACACCATCTCCAAGAAAGACAAATATCCCTTACCTCGGATTGATGACACTCTGCACAAGCTGGGAGGTGTGCAGTTCTTCTCAGCCATGGATCTTGTAGCAGGCTACTGGCAGATACCTATGGAAGTTGAAGACCAGGAGAAATGCGCCATTGTGACTGCAGATGGTCTTTACCAACCAACCCGGATGCTGCAAGGACTAGCCAATGCTCCGGCCACCTTTCAAAGGCTTATGGACACCACCTTCTGCGACCTAAAGTCCATCTGTGTCCTTGTATATTTGGATGACATCAACGTGTATTCAAAAAGCTTTGAGGATCATCTTAGAGACCTAGAGCAGGTCTTCATCAGGCTAGACAAAATAGGGTTGAAATCAAGCCAAAGAAGTGTCAATTCTTTAAGGAAAACCTTGAGTTCCTAGGCCATGTCATCAATAAGAAAGGCATCGCCCCTATCCCAGCCAAGGTAACAGCTATCTCCAAACTTGCTGCCCCCACCACTGTCAACAAACTACAACACTTCCTTGGCATGGTTGGTTACTATTGCCGTTTTATAGAAGCATTTGCCAATCTGGCCCAACCCCTTTTTTGCCTCCTAAAAAAGGATATAGAATTTGTATGGGACCATGATTGCCAAACTGGGTTTGAAGCGCTCAAGCAAGCTTTGGTAGAATCCCCAGTCTTGGCTTATCCTGATTTCTCTAAGGAGTTCATCCTGTACACAGATGCCAGCTTAGTAGATGTAGGAGTGGTCCTCGCGCAACTTGATGACAAAGGTCACAATCACCCTGTTGGATATTTCTCTAGAACCCTGAATGTCCACAAACAAAACTACTCAGTAACTGAACAAGAGTGCCTAGCAGTCCTATACAGTATTGAAGAGTGCCGCCCCTACCTGTATGGGTCTCATTTCAAAGTTGTGACTGATCATTCCTCCCTGAAGTGGCTAGCTAACTTAAAGGACCCCAAAGGGAGATTGGATTGTTGGGCAGTAAGATTGCAGGCATATGACTATGAACTTGTACATTGCCCTGGAGCCAAGCAGCCAATGCTGATGGATTATCTAGACTTCCACTAGTAGCAGTCCTTGCCCCCAAAGGAGACGCCCTGTTTGATCTCATTCCTTTTCCCTCCAAATGGGACAATATCCCCCCTGAGGCTCAGAAAACCCTAGCCAAGCTTGCTCATAACACCATTATTAGAGACAGCTGTCTATATAAGGAAGTCAAAGGACAACAACTGCCATATATTTGTCCTTCTTGGCGGCTGGTAAATTATAACAATTTCATAACCTAGCCACCGGGCACACAGGCAAAAAACGCATGATGGCAACACTTGCATCACATTGTTATTGGGAAGGTATGTACACTGATTTATTAGAATATTGTTGAAGCTGCATGACTTGCTCCAAGTATTGCCCCCTACCCAAGGCCACTAGCTATAGACTGCATCCCCCTACCCACGCATTTCACACAATTGGCATTGATGTGGTAGGACCAGTAGGCCCAAATAAGACTAGTCATGGGAATAGATATCTTATTGTAGCCATTGACCATTTCAGCAAATGGGTTGAAGCCAAGACTATTCCTGCCCCTACGGCCAAGCCCACTGCCTGATTTGTTCTATCACATATCATTGCCAATCACGGCTGCCAGCACCATTTTGACAGATAATGGAACCAACTTCACTAGCAAACTTCTGTCTGAATTAGACAAGGTCATGGGAATTAAGGACACAAAATCTACTCCATATTACCCAGAGACAAATGGCTCTGTTGAACGGGTCAACGGCACCCTTAAGACTATCCTCAAAAAACTTATGTTAGATTCAGGCTCGTCTTGGGATACTTTAGTCCCTTTGGCACTTATGGCGTACCAAGTAACTAATCATACCACTACTGGTTGTTCCCCTTTTCAAATGGTTTATGGGCAACAATCCTCCCTACCAGGTCTCCTGGAAACTTATCAGTTAGATCCAGGCAGATCCCCTGATGACCACTTGAGAGCCCTCACCAAAGGACTAATAACTCTTCACAATGAAGCATATAACACTATGGGGACAAATTGGCGTGCTGCGTTTGCCCGCGACATAAAGCATTGTCCCAAGCTAGCATCTTTTGAGATTGGTCAACACGTACTTGTCTCCAGGGCTTGTACTTCTGGACGCCCCCACAAGCTCATCCCTATATTCTCAGGCCCATTTGTGGTAATTGAGAAAAGTAGTTTTGATGCATACACAGTTCAACATATTGGCTCCGGTTGAACTTATCAGAGAGTGCACGCCAAGTTTATGAAAGCAGCCCCTGTAGCTGACAAGGAGTCCCCTTACCCCTTGTCCACTTCTGCCTACATGGGCACCCCTCAATGAGGCCATGCGGTCTTAAATAACCTCTGCCAGCCTTGCTATTATCTCTTCTATATAGGACAGCAGAGGAAAAAATACATAGGAATATAGAAAAATTGATGAAGCAAGGTATCCTACTACCCCTTCATAGGATCAGGCTGAAGAGATCAATTGTTGGTATAGCCTGCATAAAAAAAAGAGAAAAATAAAAAAGAATATAAAAATAAGATAAAATAAAAAAAATATATAAAGTAAATACAGAAGGAGCAAAAAACTTTTATTCTTGCAGTGGATGAGGGGTCATGAACCCCATATAGTGGTTAGTGACCTTAGCGGCCACAAAGAAAGGGAACATGCAATTGTTGTCATAGGCTGCCACGCGGTTGCTAATTGGAGCCTGTAGTATCCAATTATACATGAAACATTTCTCAGAGGATGGTGGCTGGTGTAGATGGCTGCCAAGATAAGCGCATCTTGAATCATATACTTGTATGATTCAAACCCCTTTGCCGGGCGGCCCGTGGACAGCTGGGCACGCATGCCGTCAATGGCAGTGGCCACCTTCTTGTGCAACAAGTTTGCACAATTTGAAAGGTTAAAGGAGAGGCCCAGAGTAATGAGCGCTTGTACCCGCTGGTGATACAAGTTAGGGTCCAACTCCCCAACCCGGTTGGCAAACAGGCGGTACCGCCGGCTCTGAGAAGCCCCATCAAAACCGTGGTACAACAGGATGGGGTGAACGTCCTGTTTGACACCCCAAGTCTCCACTGCCAAGATCAGGGCGTTCCGGGCAAAGGTGACGTCTGCCATCTTTCAGGGACAAGTTGCTATCAGTCAGGTAAATTTGGTTAAAGTGAAGGAAAGGACATGCTGGGTGTCAACAGCCATGGCGTTCTCCACCAAGTGGCCTACCCAGGCAGTAACTGGCCTAGCCACCTGACATCCCAGCCCAAGCAGGGCAATGTTGATAAGATTTGATGAGGAAGGAAGGCGTCCTACCGGAGGCACATGCGCAAAGGCATTCACCAAGGAGTGCTAGAACCACACTGAATCCTTGTTTTGGACCAACACCAGGATCTGTGCCATGGGCTCAACCTGGAGGGCGGCCCTAACTTCCCGGTAGTTGTTTTCAGACTGCTCATCCAGGTGGACTGCATTGATAGCCATCTGGCTGTAGGGACCAAGAACTTGCTTGGAGCAATCAGGCGCATGATGAGTGATAGTCACATTATCTAGACCCATGTCAGCAAAAGTTTCTTTGATGGCCACCCGAGGGACCAGGGTGTCCTCAACGGGGTTGTCTGTACCCAAACAATTGGCCGCTGCCAGAGCTACACGCCGCTGCTCATCAACAAGAGCCTTGGAAGCTGCCTGCACTGCAGCTGCGTCACAAGCAGCCTGAGCCATCACATCCTGCAAAGATTGCTCATTGTTGGTGGATGCCTCTGCCCCGCAGGCCAGGTCGCAAAGACGTTGGCGCCGAGTGGCTGGGGAAGCAGGGCAACTTGGGGGACTGTGAGCTTTAAAGTCAAGCAGCAAACTTGATTCCTCCTGAGCCTCAGGCCCTGAAGGCTTGGGCGTGTTGGTCTTGGCAGTTGTAACCTGGTCATCCTCCTCATCCAGCTGAAGATAGCAACGCCCCTCAGCAGTGTGTACCCAACTGGGCGCAATGGCAAAGGCCACCAAGGTCAATGAAGCCCGTACAATTTTGCGGTCCTCCTCCAGGAGGTCCTCTAAGATATGCTCTTCTTGTCCTAGGGAGGAGCCCACCCCCTGTTCAAGGGCCTCAAGCTTGGCTTGACGGAGAGCAGATAGCGCGGCCTGTAGAGAGGCGGACAATTCATGGACGCGGCGGGCGGCAGAAGATAATGACATTTTTTTAACTAAGGAAAACCATTCAGGACGCCTCTATTTATACCTGATTTTACCTAATTTATTTGCCTTGATGATCATTGGGTGATTCATCATGACTCATCCCTCTAAGTCTATTCACCAAATATCATTAGGTCACTTGACGTTTGATTGGCTGTTTTAAATTGGTTTTAGGTGTGCATCCACTTACCATTATGAGGGCCTTGAATTTCCTTTTTTGGATGAAGCCCCATCCTGATCTGGAGGTATGTGGTGCTGGGTGCCACTCCCTAGTAGTGCCTTATTTGGAATGCTTTCTTATTTGGATAAATATAAGGGTCACTGATGCCTTTTTTTATTTTTTTTATTGGAAGGTGATCCTCCAAATTACATAGTGCTGTCTCCAATTATAGGCCAATTGACGCACCTGCAGCTAGCCGCAGATGTGTTGGATAGCAACCCATCGGAATGGGTTTTCCTATGGCAATTAGTGACCAATTGGAGCATCTGCGGCTAGCC
The DNA here is from genome assembly GCA_014839935.2 of Entomophthora muscae. NCBI lineage: Eukaryota > Fungi > Entomophthoromycota > Entomophthoromycetes > Entomophthorales > Entomophthoraceae > Entomophthora > Entomophthora muscae. The sequence goes on from QTSX02004407.1 coordinate 211,400, forward strand.
GCAGATGCATCAATTGGCAACCCATCAAAAGAGGTTTACATAAAAACAATTAATGACCCATTGACGCATCTGCGGCTAGCCGCAGATGCATTGATTATCAACCCATTGTTTATGCCCACTATGTAAATTGGTATAATGATCTTCTGCCCCTCTGTTTGCCAAAGTAGAGACCCTGAAAGAGAGTAGTCTGAAACCTTATTCTACCCTCTATTCCCCAGAGACAGCCCTACTATGTGCTGCAACCACCTGACCTCAGATCACATGCCCAAATGTCCACTTCTTGCCCAATCCAATCCATTTCCTTCTGAATATTCCCCAGTATGTTTCAGCCCTCCAAGAATAAGCTCATTGCCTGACAGTCTAGATCCTAGCCAGCATGACTCACCCTTTCTTTTCCCTCCTCCTCATCAAGTATAAAAAGACCCCCTAGGGTCCCCAATAAACAAGAAATTATACACTTACACAACAATAGACTTACACATCTTAGATTACTTGCAGAGCCCAAAATTAGAGGTTTGGTTGAGTAAGAAGAATATAGTCCTGTTGTGTATCCAGTTGCTCAGCTACTTCCCAACCATCCCTCCAGCCCTTGAGCACCACATGTGTCCTAAGTAAAAATTAGTAAGGAATACATAAAAATCATTGGTTGCCGTGTTGTGTGGCTATAGTGGCACTGAAATAACAAGGATCATATGATGATATACAAGGTTCAATTTGTGGCGTAAAAAAGCCAAAGTACCATCAACAATTAACAATTATTTAAATAAAATAATTCTATTTATATCTTTTTTATTATTTATTTATTTATTTGTTACTGCAAAAGCCAATAATATTCAGTGCATCATATAATATAAATCCCTCTTATCTAGTATAATTAATTTTACTTACCTTTTCTAGTATTCTTAAATATCTATAATACAATCAAACATCATGTCATTATATCTAAATAATAACTTTTGAGTCCTAATAAAAACAGAATAAATAAAAGTAAAAACAAAGTAAACTGGAGAGCCCATTTATCTGATTGGCACAGAGGCCAGGGCTTTAGGGAGGAAGGATTCCAAGTGCTTGTAAAAAGCTGCCACCACATCAGGTGGTATTGCAAATTGGCTGACCTCAAGGATATTGAATAGATCCTCAGTGTCCTGAGGAAAGCCTTGTTTCACCTTACTCTTGATCCAACCAAACACCTCCTTAATTGAATTCAGGAATGGGGAATATGGTGGGAGGAAGAGAAGTCTCATTGGACAATCAGCAAGGTGGTGGCTGGAGAAATGGCTATTCTTGTCAATGGGGGGGGGAACTCAGACACAACCAGATCCACTTTGTGGAGCCTAACATTATCAAGCACAACAACGTTGGTTGTGCAACTATAATTTATCCAAAGGTACTCCTTGACTACTTAGAGAGAATCAAGAAAGGTCCCGCTGTTATGGGAGCCTTTAATCATCTGGTATTGATCCAACCCACAAGGACCAAGAAGCGCAACCATTGAATAGGTCTGGGAACAGACAGCTGCACAATGGGCTATGCCGTCCTTGGACCCCTTCTTGACCCACCCATGCCTGGACCTGAGTGAGGAGGAAAACAACAATTTGTTGATATAGAAGAACTGAACATTCCCAGTCTCCTTTAGTGACAGATATGTCTTGGCATAAATGTGTCAATCCTCAATGGTCTTTTCACTGTTTCTGTTGTATGGAGAAACTCCGAGCACCTTCCAAGAGAAGCCCAAATCAACCATTGTTTTGCAAACAAGGGTTTTAGAAACAGAAAGCCCAAACTCTGTGGCAAGCATTGATTGGATAGCAAGCGTGTCCAGGTGGCAATCCCTGGCTACCCACTGCTTGATTGCGTCAATGTGCACTGGCTGCAAGAGTTTTGGCTGCCACTTAGCCTTGGTGGATTTGGAAATTTGCCTGGTATTGCCATACTTGGTGTTGATGTTGGCAATGTACCTGGCTGTGACACCAAATCAGGACACAATATCCCAAACTGCCATTCCCCTATTTAAGCAGTTGAGGAGAGCTTCACGCTCACTATCTATCAACCAATGCCAGCCCTTGGCAGGTACCACGGCATCCTGGCTACCAGGCTCAACACAGGGGACGGGGACCTTTGTGTAGAAGGTGGGATCACACTTGGTTGCACTGGCGCCGTCAATGGTGGAATAGATCACAGGAGCAGATGGCTCAACAGTGGCTGCCAATGGCTCATAGGTGGTGTCAAAGACGCGGGGGCAGGAAGTAGCAACTCTTGGGTCAAGAGTGCAGGGCCGGGTGACAACTGGGTACACAGTGGAGGTGTAAGTAACCTCAGTGTTCCCAGTGACCCTGGTGTAGGAAACTTTTGTGGAAGGCCTTGAGAGTGGCTTCTGCCTGGAATTCAGACTGGTTGATTGGGCTTGGGATGTGGGAGGTGGTTGGCTAGCAATGAATCTTGTGAGTCCTGTGTGTTGGCATAAATCCCCTCAATTTTTGTTCTGGGTCTGTTATTGGACCATCTGGGACGCCCTTGTGGATAGGCTGCCCCGCAGGCTGGTGCAAGAGCTGATTGGGAATGTGATTGACAGTCCATAAAAATAAAATAAAAAATATATTTTAGATTAAATATGTATTTATTTGGATTTATTGGTTGAGTTGTGAGTAGTTATTTTCTCTTGAGTTAGCCTTGAATAGTAACAGAATTTCTATATCCGTGATTTGAAGTGAATAATATCGTATACTTTCTGGGTTTGGATGATTTTAAATTTTAATCACTTTTTATGTCTAAACATAGTTATTGAGATTGAATTATTAGTTTGATTTTAGTTGTGGTGGAGCTTCTTGATTTGGGTTGGTGTTTCCTAGTTTCTTACTTTACATTAAATTGGATTCCAGTTCCTGCAATTTATATTTGAGTTTACTAGTGGCATTCAAAAGTGATTTGAAATTTGGTTCTTGGATTTGACAATCCCGCAATTTGAAAAAACATAGTAAACTTAATGAAAATGGTTGATGGATTTGAACGCTTCAAATCTGATTCCAGTTAATTCATTTTGTCCATTGGAAATATGCAGCTCAACTTGAACTTTGCAAAGTGTCTATGAGTTCCTGCATTTTTGAATATTCAAATAAATACTCACAAAAATCAATTTAATTGAAAAAAGACCATCCTGAAAAAGTGATTTGAAATTTGGACCAAGGATTTGACAATCCCACATTTTTATGTTCAGGCTCTGAATTTACAGTATATTTTTAAAATTTTCTCTACAATTATGTGTAAAAAATTACTATTTTTATATTAAAAAATTCTTATTTTTCTCTTTAAAAACAACCCCCAAATTTCTCATATTTTTAAACTAATTCACTTTTAGATGCCTCCCAAGTCAATTACCAAAGCTGCGCCCAAGGCCTCCAAGGCCTCAAAGTCCAAGATCACTCCTCCAAAGGCCAAAAAGGCCAAGACTACCCCAAAAAAGTAGCCTTCTAAGTCCAAAGCTTCCCCAAGACCCCAACTCCATCACCTGAGCCAGAGGGAAACAGTCCTACCCCCTCCCCACTCTCCATTTGTATACTCCCCCTCAGACCCTCAAGAGAAGTTATTAAACTTCAATTGTCACTCTGATCCCACATCAGAGCCTGAGGAGGAAGAGGAGCAGGAGCCTGGTGCCCCTGCAGATGACCAAATTGAGATCTGGGATCTTAATACCATCCATAATATATGCAGTCAAAACGGTACCTTTGCTGTGTCTGCCACTTATACAGCTAACTACCCCATCATGAGAAAGAAAGGGGGTGCTGGCTTTGTCTACAAGGGCTACAGCTTCTGCTGTAATGATGAGAAGAAAACAATTTGTCAACATCACTACAAATGTGATAATGTTGGCTGCCCAGCTAGACTCACTAATTATGGGTTCACTAGATTTAAAGCCCTAACTGTCAACCATGACTGTGCTGAGCCTTTTGACCCCCTTTACCAACTTATCCACTGATTTCTTTGCCAGGTGATCCCAACCACCAAGGATCAAACTGACACTGAGTTTGTCAATGATGCCCTCCTTAATTTAAAAAACCCAACTTGAAACTGTTGGTGGCACCTCAAAACTACAGAGATATCTCACTGATCATAGATATGCTCTGAGCAATGAAGGCGTCAGTGCTACATCCATGGACCAATTGGTCCTTACTGAGGAACAAAAATTATCCCGCCAAGAGGAGAGATTCCTTCTTCACAATGATGCTCAACATGCCCCCAAGTGTATGATCTGCTTTGCCACAAGCCAGGATCTACACAACCTGCTGAAATACAAGACCTGGCTTGCAGATGGCACTTTCTCAACCTGCCCAAAGCTCTTCAGCCAGCTTTGGAATATCAATGGGCAAGTTGGTAATCTAGTTTTTTCCCTGGTCTTCTTTTTTCTTCCCAACAAGAAGCAGGAAACATATGTCTGTGCACTCATAATCCTAAAGGTCAAGCTTGATGAAATCCTCCCAACCATTGAAGAGGAGCCCAAGGAGACCAGAGGGTGCAAGAAGAAGGCCCAGTCACAGGAAGCCACCCCAATCAGAAAGCAGCCCAAAAGCCTTCCCTATCACAAATATCTGGTAGTTAATTTTGAACAGGCTCAGGCAAATGCCTTTATTTGGGTCTTTAAGAGCTCCCCTCAGGGATGCTACTTCCACTTTGAACAGGCACTCTGCTGCCGCCTCCAAAAGTGCTCTGACCTTCATGAGCTGGTCAACTCTGAAGGCACCAAAGAAGCCAATGACGTCTTCAATTGCTTTGCTGCCCTTGATCTGGTTAGAAAGGAGGAGAAAAATGCCTTCTACAACGCCCTACTCCATCACCCATATATTATAGCCAACCAGGCAGCCTTTACACCCTTTATTGAGTATTTTGAACCTCAATGGGTTAGTATCTTTCAGGGCACACCACATTAGAAAGGGTGGTGACTCAATCACCTGGAACTTCTTTAAGCAGTTAAAAGATGGTTTAATCAAGACCACTTCTTCCCTTGAAGGGTGGCATAGCAAGTTTACTACAAGGGTCAGGGTTCATAAGCCCAAATTCAACAATATCATGGTCCGTTTAAAAACCCAGCAGGCCATCTCTGCCTGCCTCTTTAATACTGGTATGAAGACCAAGGGTGATCCCCCCAAGCAGACCAAGGCAGTGAAAAGTATACTGAAATCAGCAAGTTAGTCCTTGCCTACTATACTAAAGATAGAAAGCTTGAGCATCTCCAAGCTATCTCAGTTGCTCTTTCTACCAATGTTTGAGTCCTTTCCCAATAAAGTATTCTTTATCTTCTCTCTTATTTCCTTTGATTTTACCATTCTTTGAAATTTTTTGGTATTTGGTACAATTTTATGATTATTTTAAAGTATATTTTATATTTAAAATAGATGAAAATAGTTGTTTTTGAGATTATTTTAACTTTTGGGCTTTACGCAACTATGTTGCTACTAATCAATCCCATTTTTATTAAAGATTTGAAATTTTGAGGTTTTTTTAAGCCTAGAAATGTTTTTTGAGTATTATTTTTTAGAATTTTTTTGGATTTTTTTGAAGTTGAAAAAATCTAAAATTTTAAACCTTGTTTTTCTTAGTTGAAATGCTGTAAATTGAAATGGTGTTTTTACTAATAAATCAAGATAGAGTAAATCAAAATGGTGTAATTTGAGATAGCGTTTTTTGAGATCTTGTTTTTGAAATGGTGTGTCCTACCCCCTCAGCCACAGGCGCCCCTTCAGCAAACTTCATGAGTGTTGGCTGCTCTTCATTTGTTTTTCTGGGCTTGATCTTCCTTATTTTACGGGCTGCTTGTGTTTCCTCTTGATTTTTGTTTGTTAATTTTTCATTGTTTCTTGAGGCGCTTAGGCTTCTTGATTGTGCTTTGTTTCCATTTGTTTTAATTTGATTAGTTTCCTCTTCATTTGTGTTGATTTCCTTTGGGATTTAATTTCCTTCAATCAATTTGACTTTTTGAGTATTCCTTTTGTTGTTTTTTTTTGCAAATTCCCACAACTTGTAACTTTCATTTTTGAAATCTAAATGCTTGAGTATTTCCTTTTATAGATTTAAAACTATTTCCTTGTGTTCTTTGTTGACTATTATTCCCAGGCTATTTTTTGCAGTTTTGTTTTTCTGGACCAAAGCCCTTCCCTCATTTCCCAGCTGATTAACTACAATTTCCCTTATTTTGTATTCAAGATCAACTACTTTTTGGAAGGCTGACTCTAATTTGTTGATAAGGCT